>JAGPOY010000636.1:5643-21724 GCA_018983105.1 Silene uniflora | reverse complement strand
AAGAAAAGCATACCTTAAACAATAGCGGCGGCGTGGAGGTTGTGTTGGTGGTGGTGGTGGTGGTGGAGGAGTTTTGTCGGGTGCGATTTGGGGTTTCAATTGATTTGGGGTGCGATTTGGTAAAGTGAAGGGAGTCGCGATTTTCTTCCGTATTAAGAAGAGTCTTGACGGAAATTCCGTCAGTATTGCCATATTACTGACGGATTTTCCGTCAGACATTAAGTATGAATGACACGTGGGACCCACTGTCAGCCTTCCTCCTTCACTGACGGAAATTCCATCAGTAGTTTCAAAATTACTGACGGAAATTCCGTCAGATATGCAGAATGACTGACGTGGCGGGCTCCATTGTCAGCCTTATTCCTTACCTGACGGAAATTCCGTCAGTAATTTTGAAACTACTGACGGAGTGTCCGTCAGGACTTATTTACCACCGACACTAAAAAATCCAGCTGGCAGCCTTAAAACATACTGACGGAGTTGTCAGGACATCTAATTCACTGACGGAATTTCCGTCAGGAAGTTTTTAGCGCCATTGACTTGGTCAACGCGCCAATAAGTTCTGACGGTTATTGACGGAGTTTCCGTCAGTAATGTGTCCTGACGGAAATTCCGTCAGTAAGTCGTCAGTTTCCCGCGTTGACTGACGATCGCTATTTTCCGTCAATTTTTTCCGTCAGTAATCCGCGTAATCCTTGTAGTGAAACAGACTCAAACTGTGATAATTCTGACAGAATGTCTGTATCTTTGAATTTCTGATTCTCAATGACTGTAACAAGGGGATATAATTAACATAAAAGACTTTAAGCAAGGCACAAGAGACTCCTGAGTTAATTTGGGGTGTTAAACTGACTCAACTCAAGTAAAGCACAGAACTTTGAATCAATTCAACAGACAATGAGACCCTGAACAATCAAGCAAGGCACAGATTAGTTCAAGTACTGACCACAGATCCTTAATCAACCTCTAAGCAATGCACAAGAGATTATTAAGTCTGACTTATAACTAAGACTCAGCTAAGTTATGAAGATTTGGAAATTAGAGAGAAAATCTCAGGTTTTTTCATTAATCAAGTCTGAGGAAAACAGACTGAAGCATGGTCCTTATATAGGCCTGCTTGGGTGTGTTTCCTTACAAGTTTGAACCCTAGATTTCTCATTCAAGGGCCAGGATTAAGCTTACAATAAAGTAGACTACAAATGGGATATCTTACAACGGTTTAAACAAGGTAAAAAGTAAAAAACTGAAGTGAAAACAAAAGGAAATGCAGACTGATGGTGACAGCTTCTGACCTCTCTTTTGGCCTGGCTTCGGAAAGGTTTCTGGTTGCTTTTCATGCTTGGGTGTTACCTGTATTTTTAGGAAATGCAGGGCCAAGGAACTTTAGGTGGTAGCCTCCATTTTGCTTGGCCAAATAAGGAAATTCTACTTTAAGTCACATGCTGCATTTTGGACTTCAACATAAATGATTTGGAAATGATGGAGTGGTCCTGGCCTGGCCTCTTGGCTGCTGGTGGTTGCTTGGCTATGGCCCTGGGTGGCTTGTAGAATTCAGGCAGAAATCCAGGGTGGCCTGCTCATGGCTTCCAGAAAACAGGTTATGGCCTGGTGTGGCCTGGCCGTGGCTTGTTGTGGCTTGGCCATGGCTTCCATCTGCCAGGACATCTCGAGCATTTTCAAGGCCATGGCTTCCTAGACCTAGGCCATCACTGAAATTGGCCTGGTCATGGGTCTCAACTCCTGCTGCAGCCTCCCCTTCTTGAAAAGGGCTTGACCTCAAGCCTGAATCCTCCTCAATGTCAGCTTCTTCATAGTAAGGGCTTAAGTCTCCCACATTGAAGGTTCCGTGGACTCCATATTCACCTGGCAAGTCTACCTTATAGGCATTTGGACCAATTTTTTCCAGAATTTCAAATGGACCATCTGCCCTAGGCATCAGCTTGTTCCTTCTCTTTGCTGGAAACCTTTCTTTCCTGAGATGCAACCATACCAGATCTCCCACTTCAAATTCTTTCTTCTTTTTCTGAGCTGACTTAGCTTGCTTGGCATACTGCTCATTAGATTTCTCAATCTGTTTCTTCACATTGTCATGCAGCTTTAGCATCTGTTCAGCCCTCTTCTTTGCATCCCAATTCATTTCTTCCTTAGACATAGGTGACAGATCAACTGGCATCAATGGATTCACCCCATATACCACCTCAAATGGACTGTGGCCTGTGGCAGCTGATGGTGCCCTGTTGAAGGCAAATTCAGCTTGAGCCAACTTCAGATTCCAGTCCTTCAAGGACTTGCTAACAATGCATCTCAGAATCCTCCCAAGGGTCTTGTTTGTGACTTCAGTCTGACCATTTGTCTGTGGGTGGTGTGCAGTGTTGAATAGCAGCCTAGTTCCCAGTAGTTTCCACAGAGTTTTCCAGAAGTAGCTTATGAATTTGGTGTCTTTGTCTGACACTATGGTCTTTGGAATACCATGCAGTCTCACTACCTCCTTAAAGTAGAGTTCAGCAACCCCTGCAGCATCTTCTGTCTTGTTGCAGGTTATAAAGTGAGCCATTTTGCTGAATCTATCTACAACCACCATTACAGAATCCCTTCCCCTATGTGTCCTTGGTAGAGCAACAATGAAATCCATGCTCACATCCTCCCAAGGTCTGTTTGGAACTGGTAAAGGTGTGTATGGCCCTTTCTGAAATGAGCTCTTGGCCATCTGACATGTTGAGCACTTTCTGAGGATCACTTGGACATCTCCCATCATCCATGACCAATAGAACTGATCCTGCAGTATTTCCAAGGTCTTTTGGACCCCAAAGTGACCTCCCATTCCCCCTGAATGAACCTCTTTGATCAACAGGTCTCTATATGATCCTCTAGGGATGCAGAGCCTGTTTCCATGGAACAAGAATCCATTCTGCAACATATATTTCTTGCTTGGTGTTGCTTTTCCTTCCTTTAGTAGGGTCCACTCTTCAGAGGAATCAGGATCTTCCTGATACATTTCTTTCATGAACCCAAATCCCAGAACTTTGTTTTCCATGACAGTCAACATGGAATGCCTTCTTGACAGTGCATCAGCAACCACATTGAGCTTTCCTTCCTTATACTTGCTAGAAAAGGTAAATGACTGCAAGTACTCAACCCATTTAGCATGTCTCTGGTTCAACTTGTGTTGGCTGCTAATGAACTTCAGAGCCTCGTGGTCTGAATGCAGAACAAATGGCTTTGGTTTTAGATAGTGACTCCAGTGCATCACTGATCTACTATGGCATAAAACTCCTTATCATAGGTAGAATATTTCAGCTTTGCACCATTTAACTTTTCACTGAAGTAGGCCACTGGCCTTTGCTCCTGAAGTAAGACATCTCCTATCTCTACTCCACTAGCATCACACTCAACTTCAAAGAGCTTCTCAAAATCAGGCAATTTCAGTATAGGAGTTTCACACATCAGCTTCTTGATCTTTTCAAAGGACTGTTGAGCATTCCCAGTCCATTGAAAATCTCCCTTTTTCATACATTCAGTAATGGGTGCTATCACAGAGCTGGAATTTTTGATGAACCTTTTGTAAAAGGATGCTAAGCTATGAAATCCTCTTACTTCTGTAATGGTCTTGCGAGTAGGCCATGTTTGCATTGCCTTTATCTTCTCCTGATCAACTGATATATGCATATATGCATTTTTTTTGAGCTTAATCCCCAATCTTTATTTGTTTTTGAGCATATGTATTTTTTTGAACATATTAAATTTTATAAGTTAGATTTTTTTTTTTTTCCGTCAAAACCCAAATTTAACTAAACTTATATGTAATGTTATTAAGTTTTATTGTAATTTTTTTGAACTTAATGTTTAAGTGAATAAACTCAAAAACTTTATTAAAACGCTCAGAAAATATATAATTGTGGTAATACATCGGATATAATCCAATTACTGTGTCCTAAAGTCTTAGACGATAATATTATGACCAAAATAAACCGAATCGATTAAAAATCACTCAAAAATTATCGGGCACTATCGTACGGGGGAAAGTCACCTCCATTCAAGTTTCAATTGACAAACCCTCAATTTTCTCAATCTTCCCCAATTTTCACCACCTTCATTCTCTCTCCTCTCCATTATCGCCGCCGCATTACATTTTCCGACGAGTTTTACCGGCTTACGATTCTATTGGCTTCAAATTGAATACAGATTTGAAGAAATTAGGGTTCTTGCCAAGGTTTGTATTGCGGTTTATTTTATTTGCAATTAGCAATTTTTCGAGTTGGAAATAGAGGAAAGTTAGGGTTCTTATGATCTGAAGTTGCAATTAGAAGATTTTAATTTAGTGCAGGTTGCTGAGGAAGGTTGGTGATGCGGTATTAGCAAAAAATTTCAACTGAAAATCGAGAAAGTTTAGGGTTTTGAGTATTTAGGGTTCTTCCGATTTGAAGTTAGGATTCCGTTTTTCTTGAATTAAAACCATATTTGGAGAGTTTTATCAAGCGCAGTTTGCTGTGGAAGATTTGTTTTGCGGTTTATGGTGTTAGAAAGAGTTTCTAATTGAAAGTATAGAAAAATTAGGGTTTAGTTTGATTGGGCGTAGAATCGATTAAGAATAATGCCGAAGAGTTCGAGGCACAAATCTAGCAAGCATAGTACGAGAGATGCGAAAGAGTATTCAGTTTCGGAAAAAGAACCTGGTTTGAAGGAGAAAAAAGTGAGGGAAGATGTTGGAAGAACTAGACATTTGAAGGATATAACCGTGGGTGAAAAACGAAAGCTTGATTCGAAATCAGGTGGGTTGAGCAAGGAGATAGTTGATTTGGGCAATGCTGAATTTCAGGATGCATTTGGGGGTGGGCTGTCTTCATCGTCGAAAAAGAGAAAAGAGAAAGTAGCTGACGATAGGTGGGTTGGAGAGGATGATACTTATGCTCATGAGATGTCAAAAAGTGTAATGAAGGAGAAAGAGGTGTTAAAGGGCTCAGTAGATGGGAAAAGATCTAGTAGAAGGGATGATAGTCGTGTTTCAGGATTTGATGTCGAAGAAGTGAAGAAAAGTGGGAGCAAGGCTGAGAGTAAGCACCATAGATCTGAGAGGAAAGAGAGGGGTGAGAAAGAACGGGGTTCAGAGCGCGAAAGGAAGGGTAGTAGAAGCGATAAGAGTGACAAATTAGTGGTTGATATTGTCTCGGTGAGTGAAAATACGAGTAGTGAAGGGAATAAGAAACAAAGCGGTTCGGGTAAAGAGCGTGGTAGAAA
The DNA here is from genome assembly GCA_018983105.1 of Silene uniflora. Taxonomy (NCBI): domain Eukaryota; kingdom Viridiplantae; phylum Streptophyta; class Magnoliopsida; order Caryophyllales; family Caryophyllaceae; genus Silene; species Silene uniflora. The sequence continues at coordinate 16,489 of JAGPOY010000636.1, read as the reverse complement.
ACATGTCGTTGGTAATACTGGTAAGGTAACCTGTTTCAGTGTGTTAAAATGTTTTTTATTGCCTGGTAGTTTCTATTAATGTTCTTGGTACATTATCACTTTGAGCAATCTCGACATTGTTGAGAGAAAACCATGATTTGTGGTCAGTGGCCTGTGCTAATTTTTATTTTATTTTTAGTTTGTTGCGATTATTAATTTGTCGCGGAAGTTGAGTGATGGGTACATACAAAGCTTTGGTCACAAGTAGGAAAAATGTAGATATTCTGATGGAGCTAAATGTCAAGCATAGAAGTTTTATTGTTGATATGTCCAGGGAAATTATAATCTTGGGATTTGAGCTATGATACTATTTCGGCTCAAATTTGTTGTGTGTATTATGTGTGCACTTGGTGGGACTTTGAAAGTGAAGGGGCACGATTTTTTTACCCGATTAATCTATGCTGGGGAAGAAAAGAAACATCTTAACTCGGATCAATATACTCCCTATGTCAGTTGATATTCTTATTTGTACATCTTCCATGGTCTCTTTCTACGTAATGTGGGTATTCTGTTTAAGGATCTCTTTCGTAACAATTTGTATTAGTTTTAAGTTAAAGAATGAAAGATGATAGTGAAGGCTGGTCAAGATCTTTCCTTGGTTGAGACCTTATCACCCTGCCAAAATTTCTGATGTGACGTATTATAACACACTTGTAATCACCACTCACGATGATCATGTGGTATATTACCTCTACAACCTGTACATAGTTCTCATTTAGGTTGTGTAGGACACCCAACTTAACTTGTTTAGATGTACTCGACATTTGATTTTGTGCAATTAATTTTGGTCTTCTCTTTTTTTCAAGACTAGTAGAATCAGTGATTGTTCAGTGGTCTCTACTATATTCTTAAAATTGCTATTATTTACGCATAATGTTATTTTTATTATCATGGTTTATATGTTATTATAGTGACAATGTTCTTGCTCTTGTTATTGATGTTGTTACTATTGCTGTAATTGTTACTATCGTTTGCTTATAGTAAAATGTTTTTTGGATTACTTGTGGCATTTGAAATTGATCTTAGTAGCCATTGATACCATAGGGAGTAACACACTATATTCATATGTATAATTTTGACCTCCTCCATGCCCTCCAAAACCTGAACAAATATCCTTTCTTTTTTCATCAGATTTTGATGTTCAAGATGAGTTTAAGCACCCTGAACCAGAGAGAGATCTTGGTGAAAGAGTTGGGAGAAAAAGAGTTGGCTCTGGTGATGCTTACAGGCATCATGATGCCGATCCAGACCTAGGTGATAGAAGGCGTTCTTCAAGAGAGGAGAGAAATGGAAAACATAATGATGATGGTCCCAAGGATGAGAGAAATGGAGACAGGTTACTAGAAGATATAGACAAGGACATTCGGCGTCAAGATGAAAAGAAGAGGGATAGTCGGTCCACAAGAGATTATACTGATAGCAAGTCTGATGATAAGCATTTGAAAAACGAAAAGGATTTGCATTTATCACATAAGATTTCTAAGCATCACGGTGGTGAATATGATCAGGAGTTAGGTGATAGAGAACGCTATCGTGATCATGATCATGATCGTGATCGAGGTCGTGACAGAGAACGCTATCGTGATCATGATCATGATCGTGAGCGAGGTCGTGACAGAGATCGTGAACGTAATCATCTTGAATTTGATCGTGACAGAGGTCGTGATAGGGAGCGCGCAGATCGTGAACATGACCATGTCCATGATATAGAACAAGAGGACCATGACCGTGTCCATGATCGAGATCATGAACTTGATCGGAATAGGGAATATGGGCTTGAACGATATCGTCGAGAACCCAGAGATAGGGTTTGTGATCATGAAAGAGGAAGAGAACGGAATTTTAATCATGAAAATGATTATGCCTCTCATGTTGATGAGAGAAGTTCTAGATATAAGGATGACAGGGGACGACGTAAATCTCCTGATAATTACGATGGTTATCACGGAGATAAACTAAGAGGAGTGGAGACTGAGGTGGACAAGGAAAGATCTCTCTCACTCAAGCCCAATGTAGTCAGTAGTGGAAGTAACAGTCGGCACAGGGATTCACCGAGTTCCAAGGCTTATGTTGGTGCACACAAATATAGGTTATGCATTTTTATTTTAGTCTGAAAATGATTTGTTCCATTTCTTTCGATTCTTTGTAATGGCTTTTTGGCACTCTCTTCATGGTTTTATCTCTTCCTCTCTTCCCCTTCTTTGGAGGGAGGAGTAGTATAAGGCTATGCGTCAAAAGGATTTTTTTGTATGGGCGTCACTTCATTTTTTTTACTGCAGCTGGGTTTCATACCCTTGGTATCTTCAATGAATAGAAACTGGTTCACAAAAGTCTTTTAATTCTTATTCCTTCTACTTTATCTTTGCAGAGAGAGCATCGTAGATGAAACTCAGTATGGAGATACTCTGAGAGATGGTATTATCTCCGAATCAGTTGAGAAAGCCCCCAAGTATCAGTCAGGGGAGAAGCGAGCCAAGTTTAATGACAATCGCACTGGAGAGATCTATGAGGCGTTGCCAAATACTAAAGTGTTGTCTGCAGGTGTGAAGGATAGATCTCCTTCTTCAACGAGTTTTGATCGCAGTAGGTTTTCAAGAAGAAATACAAAGAGGAGCCTTGAAGAGGATGATGCTGAGAGGAGGTTTAGTGATTCTATTGACATAAGAGATACAAGTATGACTGAGGATAGACCGGGAAGAGACTTGTCTTCCAAGAATTCTCTGGGAGAAGATCATCCTCCAGCAGAATTGCCATTTTATCATAAAACTGGCCAGGGTAATCTTTCCTCTCATAGTCCTGGTCCATCTGTCTTCAGGACAAGACCATCCAGTCCCTCTTTTGTTGGTCCATATGGTGATAACAACAGAGGCCCTGGGAATCGTTATAGGAGAAACGTTGATCCAAATGTTGGAAGGGGTCCTGGAAATGCGTGGAATGGCCTACCTAACTGGGCTTCACCACTACCTAATGGATTCATACCGTTTCCACCTGGCCCCCCTGGACCACATCATGGGGGCTTTCCTCCAATGGTATCACAGTTTCCTCCCTTTTATGGGTTTAGGCCCACTATGGATATGAACCACCAGGGGATACCTTATCAGGTGGCTGATGGGGATCGGCTTACTGGTAATGTCAGACCTATTGGTTGGCCGAATATGGCAGAAGGGCCGTTTCCTCATTTTCATGCTTGGGATGCAGCAAATAGTATAGTTAGGAATGATGCGTCGATGTATGGGCCAGGGCCTGGTCATCTTGTTCAGAGAAGAGATGTGAATACGGACAATTGGAAGCAAAATGGTGACATAAATATGGAGGCTATATCTGGGTTACAGAAAGATGTAACTACTAATAAAGCATTTACAGATGAAGCATCATCTGCACATGGTGCTTCAAAGCTTAATGTTGAAAGTAGTTGCCTGGATGACCAGGCGACGAGCTTTAAAGACGCATCAAGTGATCTGTCACCCATGGAGGAAATTCCGTTGACACCGGCTAAAGGGATTACTGACAAGACTCCTGAGTCATCTGGCGCCGACGATTATGCACGTTCTGTGTGTGCGTATCTCCTTAAACTTGATATCTCTATGGATCTGGTTGATCCAGAACTGTATAGTCAATGCAGCCTTGCAACTAAGGAACGGTGTGAGTATGTAGAGGATGAAGCTGATCTTGAAAATTTGGAGGTAATGAAGCTTTTCAACTCATTTCTTTGCATTATGAGAGTTTATATTCAAAAGTGAGTGCACCATGCCGACTTTTCTTTTTTCTTATTGTTAGGAAAAGACTGATTTGGAGTCAGAGATCACAAGGTCAACTGTGGATGTGAAGTTTCTCCCCGCTGCCAAAGAATCGATCTTTAAGGTATTTTTTTTTTAGTACTAGAGGGGCAATTCATCTTGATTGTATTAGTTCTTTCGATGTTTTTTTCTCATTCCTTGGTTCCTCTTCAGTTATTTGTATGGTATTGAGGGTGGTGATGACATTTTTTTCTTCCTGATAGGGTAATTAAAATCAATGAGTCTTAACATTATTCGATCAATTTTGACCAATGGATTGATTTTAGGGCATTAAAGGGATTTTCCAAAATTCATGCTTTTAAGCTGGTTTTGCTGCAACAGATTTCTTGTGGCGATAGCTTGCATATATTTTGTTTTGTGATTGTTTCATTTTTATTACTCCCGTCTCCCTCCGTTCTTTTATTCCCCCTCTTCATTTCTGGCACTTTCGAACAAATGGATGTAAATGACACTAATACCCGCCCATCTTGGTTCTCAGACACCAACTCACCCGAGTATCAGCCTAGACACCAACACCACCTACCATCTCACCACCCACGAAAAAACCTCTTAACCACAGACAAAACCCCTCACCATAGACTACCTCATCGAGGGTCTACTCCGCCGTCGCCCCCTCCTCCTTGGCCACCTCAGGACCATGCACGCAGATGGCTGATGTCGACAGAGCAGCGGCGTAGAAACATGCATATTTTACCTACAAAACCCCATGAAACCCCACCCCGTAACCCCTGATTCCCTGAAATTCCACCGCAAACTCACTGACCCTCTCTTCCACCCACAAAATCCTAGATCTAGAGTTTTTGTGGGTGGGGGAGGGGTTTTGTGGGATTTGAATGGGTTTATGGTGTTTGGAGATGGGGTTTCAGGGTGTTTGGATTCCTTTAATGATGGTTGAGGGTGCTTTCCGGTCTAGTGGGCTGAGCTTTGGCCTTTTGGTAGGGTTGTGGTGGTTGGTGATGAGAGAGAAGGTCCTAGGAGAGTGATAGTGGTGCATGTGGTTGTGGGTTTTGGGTTAGCTTATGGTTGCATTGAAGGAGTAGTGGGTGGTAATGGTGGTGGCAGCGATTATATTTTATTATTTGGGATTAGGATATTTTTTTGTAGTTTTAGTAAGTTCATGAGTACAATAGTCCTCTAGTAAAAACTAAAAAGATAGAATCCTTGCCAAAAAAAAGGAATGGAAAAAACTGGGGAGAAATAATATTTTCCAAAGATGAAAGTGGGAAGAAAACTGGAAAAAAGGAAGTAATTGTTTTGTGTAGGAGCCAACGTCGCTTTAAGTTAATTTAGCAATCTAATCGTATCAGGAATGATCGCGCATATGCAAGACAAAATCTTGTACTTGTGTACTTTGAAACTTTCTGATATTAGTGCGAATTAACCTTCACATGGTCCAATTATCACTTCGTAGTGGATATCACACACAGGTTGTTAATTTGGCGGGACATCATTTTTGTGGGGTGGAGATTGCTCATGATTATATTATATTTTGTGTTTTTTTAAAACCCTTCGATGTTTGATACTCCGTTGCTACATGGATTGCTGATTGCTTTTTACTCGTAGTTTTTTTAATTGAATGGTGAGGGATAGCGAGAGGGAATGTTATGGGTTTTCTCACTCTGCATGAGATGAGAGTTGAACCTCCCAGGGTCAAGGAGAGAGAGAGCTTTAAGGAGCTTATCTCCTCCCTGATTTGTATTTGTTTTTTTTTTTTTTTCCTATATGGGACTTTGAAGTATAGTATTAATGGAATAACGCAAGATAGCTAACCTTCATTAATATATTATCTAGAAGCAACCTTCTGTGTTCTTCTCATAGGGTAAATGATGCATACTTTCAACTCCCTTTGCCTTGCCATGCGTAGGCAGGAACCTTTCGAGGCGTTCGGCTAATACTGTCTTCTCATGTACATGTTTTTTGCTTCTCTGCAGAGGGCAATGAGTTCATACAAGACACAAATTAGCGAGAGGAAAATTTCCTTGGTGTCTGATGGAGATAAGTATTACAATCCTGCACCTTCCGAGCCAGGGGTGGAACAAACTTTAATGGAAAAGGTCAATGAAATTTACAATTCCTCACCTTCCCAGCCAGAGGTGGAACAAACTCCAATGGAAAAGGTCGTTATGATTTATAATCCTTCACCTTCCCTGCCAGAGTTGGAACAAACTTTAATGGAAAAGGCCGATATTCCTGCTGATTGCAGTGTCAAGCAAGAAGAGCCAAATCCTGTGCATACAGAAGAAATTGTTCCCAAAAGGAAAGCTGCGAAAATTGATTTCACCCTTAAGGCTTGCGATGAAACACAAATGCCAGTTTTTGTTGCACAGAACACAGTGGAAGAAATCTCTCTCGAGTTACTCACCGGAAATGCTGGTAAAGGTGATGTTGGTGTCGAGAGCACCTACCCAGGTACAATTCTTTCAGATCCCGACATGGACATTGTTTCCCATGATGGTAAGATTAATGGCAATGAGTCTGTCCCTGAAAAGCAGCTTGATGTAGTCGTCAGTGATTCATTAATTTTGTGCAATGATTCTGTCAAGGATTGTGAGGGTTTATTCCCGGTGTCAAATGTGTCGGAGTCGGCTGTTTTAAGTCGGATACATCATGCTCCTGAAAGTACACATTAAAACAATTTTGCTTTTATAATTCTTAAATGTGCTTTATATTTTTAGTTATTTTTGTTTGCTCGCCTTCTGTTCATTTTTCCCTGTGATGAGCGTGTCAAAGTAATAAAATGAAAACGTGTTTTTCCTCCATCGAAAAAACTGGTCCACTTCATTTGCTGGTGTTTACCTTTTAATTGTGGATGGCTGTGGTTATGTTTCAACATGTGTTGTTGCCTATCCTTGCCATCTTGTGGCGTTTGGTTATATGTTTGAATCCCTCTTTTGCTTGTGGTTGAGGCATATCGGTAAATCTACTTTACGATGTGAATTGTTCTCTCTTGCATTGTGTTGATTTTATTTTGGGCATTTGTGTTCAGAAAAACGTAGTCCCAAGGCCCCGAGATTTGGTGCTTGGTGCCAAATGCCAATACATCTCGGTATATCAATGGGAATTGTGCAGGGGTAGGGGCGTATAGTTCATGACTAAAAAAAACATACTACTCCATATTTCATGAAATTTTTTGAAGTACCACCTTGCTCACTCATTAGCTTCATTGCAAATATTTGGTAAATCACATTCTTAAGTTCTTATTGAAGCATTATGGACAATGTCATTGCCTTGATTCCGACACAAATGGGAATGGGGATGGGTTGGTGGCATCGGGTTATACATGAGTATTATTTTGGAAGGCATTGACATGAAAAATGGCAGGACGAGATCTTGGTCACTATTGCCAACCCCGGTTGCACGCTTAATTTGGGGAAGATGGACCCAATAGCCAGGTCGGGCTGGCCCCGTATGTTGGCCGCCTCTACTTGGTGGCGGCGCTCATTGCACTTGAGAACGAGATCCCACCTGGAGTCCTCGACATTAACTTTGCTAAGAGAACTCCGAGTTGGAAAAAAAAGGTTTATCTAAACAACTAAGCTGTTATTTGACGACGAAAAATTACTAAATAACGTTGATAATATGTAATGAATTTCCTAATTTGCCCGTTCTAACCCAAACATTTCAATAAAACTATTGACAAACTATTTAATAGACAAATCAAACTAACAACAAATATCGAATCAAATAACAAACAATTGAAGAACCTTAGATTTGATCCACGAATTGAAAAACGTTAAACTAATCAACGGAAAACGAAATCGTTTTTCTAAAATCAAAACAACGGATTACTAAGTGGAACAACGTTAAACTAATTGACTAATATTTTCTTAGTTTTATTATCAAGGAGCCTTATATTCTTACCCTTTTTTATTATAGTAAATCCAAATCGTTTTAAATCTTTTTGATTTTATTACATGGCATCTTGTGCTTCAATTTCAAAGCTAAAAGAAAAAATTTCAATTGATTTACATGACAATACTAGTATTTATATTTTGAAATAATATTAGAAAAAAAAAAGATAATTAGTTAGGATGACGTCTTATTTGTCAAAACGATGCTCACGTAACACTATGCAAATAGTGGCGGATCTAGGGAGGCTAGCAGGGGGCCAGGGGCGCTCGCCCCCACTGGCGGATGGAAACCGCAAAAATTTTAGTTAAGATTTTCAAAAATTTTCCGAATTCCCCTTATACCATTACTCGTCCGCTCCCGCTGAAATTTTTCGCCCCCGCTAGGTTCAAATCCTGGATCCGCCACTGTATGGAAAAATGTCCTAAACACGAAGTAAATATGTTATTAGAGCGATATGTGTACATTTATCAATTGCAACAACTTACCAACAAAACCAACCTAACTATTATATAATCGTACATTCTATCACAGAATGCGGAAATAACGTGATCTCCAAGAAGAGGCGTGTACAACGTATGTACTTGGAGTTGGTTGCGTTTTCTCGTGCTTGAGGAGTTACACTAGATACAAACAATGACGTGTGTATTTCGTGTCTTAAATTTAAGATTTTCAAACGTTGATATATATCATTTCGAGAAATAAATTTAATTCCGACTCAAAAAATTAAATATATTTGTCTCAAAACAATTCCAAAAAATAATTGGGCATTATTGATGGTCTTACTTTTCAAAGTGATGCTCACATAACACTATGGAAAGACGACCTAAAACACGGATTATATATGTTATTAGAGCGACGTGTTTATATTTATTAATGGCAATAGCATACCAAGTAACTAATCTTACATACACCGTATCAAAGAATGCGAAAACCGTGATCTCTTAAAAGATGCGTGTACAGTGTATGTAGTTGGATGCGTTTTCTCATGTTCGAGGAGTTACAATAGATTCAGACAATGACGTGTGTACACCGTGTTTTAAATTTAAGATTTTCCAGTGGCGCTAAAATCATTTCGAGAAATAAATTTATTTTGATTCCGACTCAAAATATTAAATACTCCGTATTAAATTAAATATATTTTTCTCAAAACATTTTCGAAAAAAAATTAGGCATTATCGATAGGGGGAAAGTCGACTCCCTTTCAATTGACAAACCCTCGTCTTTCTCTCTCTTTTCCCAATTTCCCCAATTTTGTTTCCCTCTCTTCTTTCTCTCTCCTCTTTATCTATCAATCACAATTGATTTCAGGCAACTTGATTTGATGTATTTCTGTTGTCGGAACAATTCGAGAAATTAGGGTTCTTGCGGTTCGAAGTTGGGATTTCAATTGGCTTCCAATTGGTACCAGATTCGAAGAGTTTCGTCAAGTGTAGCTTGCTGTGGAAGGTTTGTTATGTGGGTTTGTTTTATTATTTAATTTTACAGATTGAAAATAGAAAAAAAAATTAGGGGTTTGGGTAATTAGGGTTCTTCCGATTTGAAGTTTGGATGCTATTTGGGGGTTTGAATTGAAACTTGATTTGAGGGGTTTGTTTAAGTGGTCGTTGCTCCGGAACACGTTGGTTTTGCGATTATTGGTTTTAATTAATAAAGTATTTGAATTTGAATTGAATTAAGGGAAGAATTTAGGGTTTTGAGCAATTAGGGTTTTGTTTGGGTGTTGGTTGATTAGGGTATTGTTTAATTGGTGATTTAATCAAGTAAGAATTATAATGCCGAGGAGTTCGAGGCATAAATCGAGCAAGCATAGTACGAGAGATGCAAGGGAGTATTCGGATTCGGAGAGAGAATTTGGTTTGAAGGAGAAAAAAGGGAGGGAAGATGGTGGAACTGGTGGTAGTAGCAGACATTTGAAGGATGTGTCGTCCGGTGAAAAACGTAAACTTGATTCAAAATCGGGTGGTTTGAGCAAGGATATGGTTGATCGTGGTAATGCTGAAGTCGATGATGAATACGGGGGTGGTTTATCTTCATCCTCGAAAAAGAGGAAGGAGGCTGTAGTTGACGATAGGTGGGTTGGAGGGGACTATAGTTATGATCACGAGATGTCGAAAAGTGAAATGAAAGAGAAAGAAGTGGTAAAGGGCTCGGGAGATTCAAAAAGATCTAGTAGACGGGATGGAAGTCGTGTTTCTGGATTTGATGTCGAAGAAGTCAAGAAAAGTGGGAGTAAGACTGAGAGTAAGCAGCATAGATCTGAGAGGAAAGAAAGGGGCGAGAAAGAAAGGGGTTCAGAGCGCGAAAGGAAGAGCAGTAGAAGTGATAAGAGTGAGAGATTGGTTGATATTGTTTCGTTGAGTGAAAATACGTGCAGTGAAGGGAATAAGAAACAAAGTGGTCCTGATAAAGAGCGTGGTAGAAAACACAATCTTGGTAATACTGGTAAGGTAACCTGTCTCAGTGTCTCTGTTTAGTTATGCTTAATTTGATGGTATCATGTTTATTATTGTGTTATTGGTACTTTGGAAATCTTTACATTGCTGAGCGAAAGCTATTTTATTAAGGTCAGAGCTGTATGGTTAATTGCTGTGGTTGTTTACAATGTTGCTGTCATGAATTGACCTAGAAAAAGCTTGTTGGCTACCTCTGAAACCGTGATAAAGATGCTTATTTTATAGCAACAACTTCGTGAAAACACTGAATTTTAACAGATTCATTTTATTGCAAAATGTGGAAAATTGGCGTAATTGTTGAACTGGTCACAATTAGTCAAGCTTAGCTGTTTGATTGTTGGCATTGTTAGAGAAACATTGAATGTCAGGTGTGTGAGCTATTATATCGTTTTGGAGCATCATATTGTTGTATGCACATGCCTGTATTTTTGTATCTGATCAGTCTAAGATGGGGAAAAGAAGAAACTTTTTATCTGTGTTCATCACACTCTTCACTCGCATTCTCTCAGATATTTTAATATTGCATTCAGAAGTTAATTGAGGGAGCACTTTTCAAGTTTTTAACTTATTTTTGTACTTTACAGTGCTCCCTGTTCTAAGTTTGAATTGTCAGCAGCTTAATGTGAACTTTGCGTTTTAACATGTAATAGTGTTTATAAGACTTTTTTTATGGTGCTCTCTTGTCCTTTTTTTTATAAGACTTTT
>JAGPOY010000635.1:0-21556 GCA_018983105.1 Silene uniflora | reverse complement strand
TCATAGTGGTGGTTGGTAGGGTTGTGGTTGCCATGGTGGACTAGCAGGTGAGGGCTTGAATGTGTGGGTGGATGGGGTGTGGAGGTGTTATTGAGTGGAGAGATGTTTTTCTTATTTTATTTATTTTCATTATTAATGAAGGTCACTGGACACGAAGAGCCGATCCGCATTTGGCCCGACTTGTATGAACCGACCCGAGATCCGACCAACCCGACTCTTTTGACACGTCTACCAACGAGTTAAAGTTGAATACGTGTTGAAGTCTCCTCCCAAAAATGTCAAACCATGGGACCACACCGGTCTCTTTGCCTAACCAACTAACTCCGCACTAGTTAGTAGTCGTCATCCCAGTCTTGTTCTTCCATTAAAATTTCTCCGATCACCGGTATACCATTCTCCGGTGACCGGAAAATCTCCAATTAATGGATACATCGATTCCGGCAACACCAAACGATGCGGAAATGAAGCGTAAACCAAGTGAAATCATCCGAAACTGTACTCTTGCAATAATTTTCTCTCTTTTCTCAATATTCTCACTTACTTATGCTTTTGGTTTCTTCGCCGTTGTTCTTTCTACTTTCTCCATTTCTCCTTCTAATTTCCCTTCTCAATGTCGAATCGTCTCCAGCAGTGAGTTCTTCTTCTTCTTCTTCTTCTGCTTCTTAGGGTTTCTTCAATTTTTGCCTTTGTTTCTTTTGTGTACTGTTATGCTCGATTGAACTGTAAATTGTGAGCAGGTTATGGAGTTGATTTTGATCGTAATCGTCGTGTTTTAGTAATTGTTGAGCTGATTAGCTAGCTTTATTTGATTATAATTAAGTTTTAGATGTTGCAATTATCGTCATGATCATTGGCTGATCAGTTTTATCAGACACGGTCCGTAACATCCGACAGTTGAAGTTGTAAAATACTCCCTATGTCCGGTCATTTGTTTACCTCTTCCATTTTTGGGGGTCTCAGTAAGTGTTTACCTTTCTATTTTGGAAATGCTTTTGATGAACTATTTGATCCACTCAATTTGGTCCACTTGTCATCAAATAATTGGTCCGCTCCTATTTCCTTGGCTTTGTGCCAAAACCAAAGGTAACCAAATGACCGGAACACTGGGAGTACTCAACCTCGAAGTTTGTGTAATATGCTTAGTGTTGGCGGCACACAACCGTTTGTCAGTTGCCTATAATCCCTGCACCCTAGGCTTGTTTCAAATCCGTTTTAACCCTATTCACCCATGAGTCATGACGCAATTCCCCCTAGCAAATCACAAATCTAAATTATGTAAGTGTTCGTACGTCATGTTATGGCGTTTGGTTAAAATCTACGATGCATATATTAGATACTCTATTATAGTGTATCATCATAGTATGAATAGGTAACCCTAGTTTCAAATACTTTTTTTGTCGTTAAAACTTGTAGGGAAACTGGTATTTGATTCATTAGCATCTTAACCTAGGATTGACCCTCTATTGTAATTCAAACATTTATGTTTCTGAAATTACCTTTGCTTTCTACCTTTTTTCATAATGGAAAAAGTTTCCTCAATTAAATTGTTATGGTGTATATGTTTTTGTTAACAGACTTCCCTTTCATTTTGGTTGCATCTCTCTCCCGAAGAAGTCTAGTTGATGAAGTTGGTTAGTATTATGTTACTTCATATCAGGGTGATGCAGTATTGTATTAGCGTTCCAGAGTCATTAAACATAAGTGGTCGGTCAGTGGTCGTGTAGTCATGAGGTGCCAAGAATTGACTTTTATGTACCAAATGGAAGTAATAGTTCTAGTTTGAGGCGCATCACTAGTTTGCATCTGAGTGAAATGGGTTACCATTGGATATAGAACATGTCAATTCTCGACAGATAGCTTCCTTTCCTAGGGGTGCTAGAGTAAGCCATGATTGTCAGCGTTCTGTAAGTGTGTTGAATCCTGTAGTGTGAGATTAGGAAAATTAAGGAAGTAGGACAGCCGGAGAGAGTACTTAAGACAAGAATGGATTACATTAACAAATAGTTAGTCTTGTAATTTAGCTGTTCAGCTGTCGGTTGTCAGCTGCTTGTGTCAATCACTGTGAATCTGGCTGAAAAGTTGTATCATCTGTAAATTAATTTCACCTGAAAATGTAGTAGAATGCAAGTGATGATTTCATGGCAAAGATGAATGTAACGTCCATATTATGTATATGCAGCTGCTAGGAAATGTTAAAGTAAATTGATGGATTACTTTATATTTGCAGGTGTTGACCTGAGAACTTCCAAAATTTGTGAACTCGGGCTGCTTAATTATAAGGCAAAGCGTGTTTTTTACCCGTCTGAAAGAAGGAAATTTCGGTGTCGTTATGATTACTACTGGGCTTCTATCTTTAAGGTCCTACTTTTGAATTCTCTTAATCATGATTTGTAGAAATCTAAAAGCTTAAGAGTCTCAACCTTCTTTTGTTAACTCTATATCCATGCTATGTTACTTCGACACTTAGCTTAGCCATCGTTTTGTATGTCCCATATGACTTGCAGCTGGCACGATAAAACTACAAGACACATGTCTTTCACACCAAATTCTGGCAAACCACCAACACTTGACTAATAAGCTCAGGTTAAGTTGGCACGTTGATAGATTTAAACAGTGTCAAACGAGAAAAGAAACAGAGAGAAAAAAGTTAAGGATGTAATAAAAAAAAAACACTTTGAACAAGAATAACTGAATAAGTAGTAGACATGGGGGAGACAATAGTCTGGTTAACAAAGAGAAGAATTAAGATGTCCTCCTCCTCGTCTTCCTGAAACGCATCAGCTAGCTTGTTTGATCTGTGGTCTTTGTGGTTGAAGTGTTGGCTTTGATTAGTTAACTCTTAAGTCGCTGTTTCTTATTTATTCAACCGAAGTGAAGACCGCTTTTGTGCTGTAATTTTCTCTAGTCCTCTTTTTCGTTGTTCATATGATTTTTTCTTCTGTAAGCTGGTACCTATTTATCCATTCCTAGCTGTACCATCGTCTATATCTGATTTCTCATTCTAATATACAAAGCCGATACGAAGTGCTTGCATGGATCTAAGGTAATTAATTGTTCTTAAGGTAATGGAGAAAGAAACAAAGGAAATATGAAGTAAGATGGTAGGTGATAGAGGAAGAAGATTAAGATATGGAAGTAATCACCCTATTAAGGGGTAATAAGAACACACCTCCCCCTAGGGTAATTAATATAATGCCTGATGCCATCATATGGGACTAATATTTCTCCGCCACTCCATCTTCCCTTCTCCTCCAACTTTTCCCTCCTCTTCTTCTTTATTTTGATGTCCATTACCCTAGTAACAAGTGCTTGCAGTCCACAAAAGGCCAAAGTAAAAAATTTGAAAGACATTTTGAATTTCGAGCGAATTTCCTTCCGACTTTATGTCAAGCTACAATGTGCTTTTGGTTGCCCATTCCATCTCTTCCCTTCATTTAGTTCTCAACTTGTTACCTTTTTGTCATTCTTTTCGACATCTGTGTATTACAGATAAAAGATCAGCAAGTATATTAGTACTGTACAAAAACAAAAATAGCGACAACAATATAGCCCCAATGCCTCAAAGGCTCCCGCAAATTGCGGAGTATGTGAGGTCGGATGTACACAACCTTACACTTGTGCTCACAACACAGAGAGATTGTGCACTGTATAAATGGTATAGTGAGCTTCTTAATATAACGAACAAGGTTGACTTAACGACCATTTCTTAATGGTAGAGGAGAGGAGATGAAATGGTTTGGGTATTTGTTGGCTTCAAGAAAAATACAGATGCCTGTTTGCTTCCAAAAATATATCTGTTTGCTTCAAGTCACATTAAGCTGAATGAAAGATTTACTTTCTATCTATGTACTCCGTATTATTTTTGTCATGCTCCACAATCTTCTAGAAGCTATACTAGACTAGAAGAGGTAAGTGCTTGGATATTTATACAAGACTAGAAGAGAAAGCGAGTGATTGTAGAAATTTGGCATTAGGAATTTCTTCAGGACTGAGGGGAGCCATGTTGATAATTTTAATTCTCTTTATGACAGACAAATTATAATTTCATTTCATTGATATTATAAATTTATTTTAACTCTTTTTTCAATTGTTCCTTGTAAATGATTAGGTGGAATTTAGAGACCATTTTTCAGGCGAGACACTGCTTGGTTTGTCAGAAGCTCCAAAGGAAGCTCTTCCCAGTGATTGTAGGCCCAATTTCGCAGCTGCATGGTCGACTAAGCATACATTAAAGGTAATTTTATCATATTCTTCAGGTGTTTTGTGGTTTTTGTAGGCCCTTTTGGATTTGTCACTTAGTAGTATTGATATAATGTGAAACCAACCCATTGTAAATCAAAATCCCCTCCCCGTGTACACCCCATGAACCCATTTAAATCTTAAATGAACAAATAACATAGAATATGAGTTAGTCTCATACATAATCTTATCACGACACTGTCTCATATGAAAAATTTCTGGGGTTTTCTATGAATTATTGATCTCTTTCATTGCTTTTCTTTCAACAAGTTTTTAAATTCTTCTCCAGACTTCATACTTTGTCTGTCAATCAGTTTTTCTCAATTTCCACGTCCAGACTTCATACTTAGTATTATGTTTCACTCCACTTTTGTTTTTTGTTCTTTCTTTTATATTTTCGCTTTTTGAGATCGCCCATGGCGATTCCAAAGGATGATTCATGTCAGCCGACCCCAATCATTTTGGGATTAAGGCTCTGATGTTGTTGTTGTTGTTGTTGTTTAAGACGACGAAGTTTTGCTACTCCTGATCTGAACGTTTATGAAGGAATAATAATGACCAGATGCAGAAACTAAGCACTAAAGTTGCTGTGTTTCAGCTTTAAGAGTTGTGCCCTCCAAGCAGTGTGGCAAAGTTCGAATCACCCTATACTCCTATAGGCATGCAGCATGCTGCTATAATATTTTTTTTTTCCTGTCAATGCCCTTCTTAAATATTTTTTCTTTAAATGGGTGAGCAAACTCAAATAATTCTGCTAAGCTCCCATTGTGATAATTCAATAACTCTTTTTTTTTTTTTTTTTTAATTTCCCTTTGCTTAATTTATTGTTTGTTTGCAAATTTTAAAACTGTTGATGTTCATTATTGGAGTACATTTTAATGGATGTTTCTTTCATAAAATTTTTAAGTAAGAATCAAAATTGTTATCAAAAAGTATAATGAAGTTAAGTTGACACTTTTCGCGGGTTTTCGCTTTTTTTCTTTCTTTGAATAATTATACACTTAATAAATTTGCTACCCCGGATTTCTGGCTCCGCCCCCTATCGACGTCGTGTATTATGACTATTACTAGACCATGCCTCAAACTCTCAAAGTTAGTAATGAAGTGAAGGAAACTCCTTTTGATTACAACCTTGATGTTCATATCATAGGTCGCCAACTCTCCTGAAGTTATTTGTGTTAGTACACACTAAAATGCTACAAACGTGGCTATTTACAAATACTGCATTATTTAAATTTCAGAGGTAACTACAATTTTTCCTTGCTGTGGGTGGGCGGGGGTGCACATTTTTATCATAGAGTTAACAAGATAGAAACTACAGAGAAGGCCTTAATGGCTGACTATCCACTTCACAAACTTTTATAATTGAATTTCGTCTTCGTTGCCTCTGATACTAGGTCATTTGCATGCTACTGCTACTTGATTATTGCCATAAGGCATTAGCCCATATGAGCATATGGAGGTGCGGCAGTCTAGCTCATTGTTTCCTAAGTAGGATGTTGAATTGGTGTGATAAATGTCAACGGATGAATATATAAACTTGGAAGCTTGAATAAAAGCTCTGCTAGACTGTAATCTCATTTTTTGTATGACTTTCTACTGATGCCTAATAAATTAGGTGAACGAAACCTATGATTGCTGGTATACCTCTACCCAATCAAAGATCGAGATATTTCAGGACAGCTACTTTGGTTGCCAAGCAAACGATCCATCTTTGTCTGAGATGATGCGAAGATACACCATACTGTAAGACATTCATTTTTGCTATTATTACTCTTATTATACTGATTTATACAGTTGTTATTGGGAAAAACTTTTTTAGATGAGTTAACATGATCATTTGGCCGCTCTTGCAGAATGCTTCTCTTTAAATTTAAGGATAGAGTGTCGTATCATACAGACCTCTTTTTCTAAATACACAATATGATTTTCAAAACCAATTTATAATGATGTTTTCAACTCACCTTTCTAGGAGAGAAGTTTTATGTATGCATTCCTGGTGATACTGACTTTAAAAAGGCAAGGGAAGTGTTGTGTTTCGCTATTTCTGGGGTTCTATTACTCCCTATAAATTCTTGATAACATGTTTTGCAAATATCTAGCTTCCCGTTAACAGCACAACTTTGACTGACTGGTAGTTCATGTTACTCGTCTTTCGCTGTGGGGGGTGAAAATCAAAACTGAAGCTTTGCCTGTTCATTGTTTACGGCTAATGAAATAATGATTAGTCTTTCATCAATGGGAATGTGTTTTCTTTATCCCACAAAAACAAATAGTTACATGAGGTGAGTCAATTAACTATGTAATTAAATATTTGGTCTCACGTGTGAGGCTATCTCACGGAATTCAACCTTGGTATGATAATGGGGTCATTCTTAGGATATTTCGCTCATATTACAGGTGCATGAAGATTATCCAGTCGTGGTTATCTGGTCAGTTGAAGACCAAGAATACAGGATTTGGAATGGTAATTGGTGTTGTCAGTGGCATCTTTACAGCGATAATAACCATGGTCTTGTTTGCAGTTTTACGAAAACTCCTGTACTCGGTCCCTCGGGTTGTTACAACAATCTTAGTTTCTCTTATTCGTCGCTTGTTTTTTAGCCGAATGTTTTTCCTCGTGGCGTACTTCTCAATTGTGGGATGGGTAACAATCCAATATGGTAAAAGGCTTGGCCTGGCAGATCTTTTTGTAGAATATTAAGTGGCATTAAGCCATGTGTATCTATCATGTATACCTCTTGTATCTTGTATCCGATAGATTGCCCGGGGTCAAGGCGGTCATTTGACTTGCACCAATCGGAAGGTGCTTCTGCAGTTGAGCGTATGTGAAACTAATTATCATGGGCTGCCCCTTGCATTGTAAGTAGATATTTTCTGATCTCACGGAGTTCATGACAATAGCCTAATAAAAAAAAAAAGGGACTTGTGGAAAACTTCGATTATTCCTCAGATCTGTAAAACCATTTTTGTAGGTACCCTTCCCGGAAATCACGACGACCAGTTTGCATTATGAATTTTTAAAGGGTGGTGGTGCTCATTCATGTACGAGTTTTACTCATTCATGGACGTAAATGACCATAATACCCCTTTTATTTCAATGGTTCTATTTTAATACCCTTCTTTCATTCTCTCTCTCTTCTTCATCTACTCTTTTCTCAATCAAACTGCAAACATCCAACCACCACCTGTCAGCCATCATCGACCACTCTCACCGCCGCCTTCCTTCTGCGAAAATCACCAAAATAGAAAAAAAAAAGAATTTACGAAAAAAAAAGGAAAATTAAAATGAAACAAAAACAAGCAGTAGAAACAAGAAACATGTAAAAGTGCATTTGTTCATGTAAAACGTTGGCCACGGGGCACCACTACCCTTAACACCCCTAACATGCCACCACAATCAGGCACCACCGGTATCACCGCCACAATAACCGACGGACGCCGTGCCTCTGCCCAACGTCGGCGTTGACCGCCATCCCTTCAACTCTGGCGACGATTTAAACAATCCCTAATTTAATTAGTGTAAACCAATTCCTTAATTTGATACAATATATATAATTAATGAAATTAAGAAATAGACATATTACTTGATCGATACGAGAATTAACATTCATAATTGTGTAGTTTGACGGATTTGATTAATTTTGGGGATTTGGGGATTTGATTAATTTTTGTGAGGGATAAAATTAGAGAGAATTAGGCGAACATACTATGGGAAAATAATGAAAAAAAGTCCATGATTGAGTAAAACCCGTACATGAATGAGCAACTACGTTTTTAAAAACATTCCTCACATTTTGTTAAGCCGAGAACAATTGTGTTTTTAAAATGAAATTGAGCCGATAAATTAGTTACCATTTGGATTTTTTTTTTTGTTACAACTCAACGGAAAAATGATCTGAAGTGAGTGTTTAGAATGCAAACACTCGTTCATAGTTAAGATTTTAGAATTAATAGCTTTGAATTTTGAACTTCTACAAATCCTGCTTTATTTGTTGCATTGGGGAGTAGCAAAAACTTGTGAAATTGCACTACATTCTGAGATGGTCAAAAATGAAGTTTCTTTACCAACTCAAATGTAGATAATGGAACCGGATGTTGTCGTTACAATATTATGCTTCTAAATTCATCGTCAGACTTACAGTACTTCCAAAATAAATCAAAACTAAAACGAATACAACTTCCAAAATAAATCAAGAACAGCGAGAACCAGCAGCGATACGCGTTTAGTGAACTGTGGCTCTGCAATGAAACCAAGAATCAGCTTCTTCCTTGCTACAGTCGGACAGATGAGACAATGGCATCTGTTGTGAGTCACCATGACAAGCTCAACTCGATTCATGTTCTACTCGGCTAATCCATCCAACTTCAATGAAACATAAATATATCACGCAATCAATGTGGGCCAGGCTACATCCCAAATCATTCGTCATCGGAGTCGCCAAAAGTAATCTTGGTGGATTTGGGAGCATCGGCAGTAATCTCTTTAAAGTGCGCTCCATAAAGCTTAGACTCCTACAAAAAAAAGAATTTCCGTTCAGGTGCAACCATCCAGGCAAACAGAATCAACAGAGTTTTAGCCTTTTTGCTAGCTTAACAAAATGATGGCAACCGGCAACCTGAGTAACTGGACCCCAATCTAACTAACCCTGCCTGAAACTTTATTGCAACACTGACCAGATCCAAAATGACGGGACCTGAAGTGCACAATATACCTGAAATGACCAAATCGGGTGACCGTTTCCAAACTAATGTAGGGATCGAAATCAAGTCCCACTTTCCACAGGCTCAAGGCTAAGTTTGGTAAAAAGGACGGTTAAGTGGGCAAGACTTGGTTGCAGGTCATAATCAACCAACGAGTGTCAAAAAAACACTTAAAAGGATCACAAGAAAGGGGAGACCAGAAGCAGATGCATACCTTCTTTTTTACATGAGTACCGAATTTGACAAGGTCAGCAGGTATTTCTTGTTCAGCTTCTCTAAGAACATTCACCAGCTCCCCAGCAAGACCCTGTTTGTTTTTCCAGTACCATTCCATCAATAAACCAAAGAATTATAGGAAAGGCGGGTTATGGATAAAAGACAATAAAACAACTGGCAAAGAGCCTTGTCTGACCTTATTCTCTTTCGTGAAAAATGTATGAGCGACCCCCTTTTTACCAGCCCGTCCAGTTCTTCCTATTCTATGGACATAATCTTCGGTCGTCAGCGGAAAGCTGTAATTGATAACCACCTCGACATCTGGAATATCCAGTCCTCTTGCAGCGACATCTGTTGCTACCTGTAAAAGTAGTTCAGCCACAAATAAAATAGCTATTAGATAAGCCTTACATTTTCCCTCCATCTAGTCCAGTAAATTTCTTATACACTGCTAAAGCAAATACAAAAACAATTCTTATAAGCCAACTTTACCACGAGTAGTTTTTGGAACCAAGTGATTATTTACCTAAAAAACCCCCACTAAAATAACTTCTATCAATCACCACTTTCCATAATAAGGACATTAAGGTCTTTCGTTATAATGGTTTTACAATGTGATAATGTAAAACCGTTTTACAGGAGACTTACTCATAGAAAAATTGCAATACAAGTGAAAAGACCACCATTACTTCCGATTCTGAGCATTCCGTTTATTATACAGTCAACTTTACCACAAGTAGTTTTGGGAACCTAAACTTCCAACATTCAGCCATGGCCATAATTGCTTTTGTTCAACCTCACTCCATCCTGTGCTTTGGAATTATATCATTTTCCTTTTAATTGAATCAGTCGAGGTTTCTAAATTCGGTAATTAGATCTAAAATGTCTATTACCCTTACAATTTTAATTGAAGTAATACAGGTCTTTTATGCCCGACCTAACTAACCCTGGTTATTCCACTTTTACCCTTACGGCCTTACTAATTGTATTGTATAGCACTATAGCCCACATGTCCCAAGTATTTGTGTCAAAGGCAAATAAGTCAATTTCAGAGAATAGGAGAGAGCAAAATTCCAGTTATACATGTCGAAGCAATAACAGGTGATTTGAAAAAATTAGCCATTATCACTTTCTCACTATAAGGGAAGTTAAACTGCATGATGCCGTACAAATATGTATTAAAATAGCATAGTAGCATACCAACAGATTACATGTCCCACTCTTAAACGCGGCTAGAGATTTTGTGCGTGCTGCTTGCTGTTTACCAGCATGTATGCCAACAACATTCAAACCCCTGAAAGCCAAAAAGTAGAAAATATAACATCACGAAACATAAGTGGAAACTGAAAACCAGTACTAGCACGAAAAATTGACTCTATACCTTCCTTGTAGAAACCTCTCAACCCTATCGGCTTCTTTCTGGTATAAGACAAAAACTAAAACTCTATTCCTGCTCAAAAAAAATATGAAGTTTAATTAGATGTTCTTGTATCAAAACAGAAATCAAGCCATGCGTAAAATCAATCCCCCACACCCAGCCTCATCAATTTTTGTTTCTTTACAGAATTGCAGATTAGCTAGCTATTGCAAGTTCTATTCATAGTTAATGACTCCAGACATAGTCATAAAGCATTGACAAACTACACAACAAGAATATCTCCAGTCTCTCAATGACTTCACCTGTCAGAGGGAGAGAGGGAGGGGAGTTGGATATATGCAACCTTACCCCGTGTTACGAACGCATAAAGGCCATTCCAAAATTATCCAAATCCAAATTGCATCTTAAAAATGAATCAACACTCATTACTTCATGATACAAGAAACGTAGAGAGACTAGTAATACATTTTTTTTTGCTTTATTCCATTATACAACGAATTGGAAGAGTAGTGAGTCTTTGGCCCGAGTAAAAACAGAAACAAGCATTGCCATTATGATATCCAGAATGAAATACCTCTGGGACGGATGATATTTATCTAACAGAGTTACAAGGCGTTCATCACGTCTATACTCTTCCAAGACCTACAATAGTAAGGTCAGACTTTAAACATTCCTGCATCCTTTACGAAACAATTGTGAAGATCTTTTCAACTAATAAAAAGGGCTCACCTCTACTATCTGCAAGACATCATGGTTTGCAGCCAAGTCTTCTGAACCAACCACTACCTAGCGTAGCAAATAAATTATAAAATAATTTTAAGATCCAATTCAATAGGGTTGAGAACCGTTGAAATCAACTGCATGGTCTAACCTTAACAGGGTTTGGATCCATAAATTCTTGAGCTAGTTGATGAACCGCAGTAGGCCACGTGGCACTGAACATCACCATTTGCCGGGCTGGAAATTAATATAGTTACAACCAAAATCAGTATATACAACTTTAGAAACGAAACTAGTTTTCTGAGTAGAAAGTAACCACAGTAACATGGATCATTATTAAGAAAGAACTAAACTCGAGACATAGGCTCCCTAATAAGGACAGCTATGTAGGTGTAGATGACCAACAGCTATGTCATCACTACCGTCTTAAATTATCATGGAAACACCTTTTAAGAAGAGTGGCAAAAGAGACACCATAATTAAGCCAATAACAACTACGGAGTAAAACAGAAGCTAGCGTAAGTGTTCAAGCTAATTGCTTTAATATGCCTATGAATCATTGGGCACTTAAAAGCATACTTCTCTAGCCCTCTATGCCTCCTTCAACAAGATCTGAGACAGAGGCTTGAGGAGCAGTGAGATGAGCTACGAAATGAAACAAAAGAGCAAACACATATTAATAAACATTTAAACATGTGAAAGCCAGATTCACCAACATTATATCACTAAACATTATCAACTGCGGACTAGATCTTACAATAAGAAGTCACAGTTATTGATTCACTATGTACTTTTTATGGCTCGGTAAATAGAACTGAAGGTCACATTGGGCAGTCTAAAACTCTAGATCATGAATCTCACTGACACGATATAAACACGAGTTACCCGATTCCATGAAGATTTCACCAAAATGTAATGGTTTGGTATTACCATTCATTTGCCATAATTTCTATAATGTTGTGACGACAGCCAGATAAAGAACCTAAATCTAGCTCAAAAGCGACAGATTAACCCAAAATTGCATCCTCTCCATGATAGTTTAGCGTCAGATTCTCGTGATATAAGTTCTCTCGCACTTCGTTAAATAGAAAGAAGGTAGCAAAGGTCAAAATAGGCTACCAGAACTTGTCTGACTCAAAATAGACCGAACATCTTGTTCAAATCCCATGTCAAGCATACGGTCTGCTTCATCCAAGACCTGCAAGGAAGATAGAACTCACACATATAATCTCTTCATAAGTTAGCCCAAACTAGATTGCATTAACAGTGGTACCTAATATGCAGTAATGCGAAAAGGTGTGAATATGAATGGAATAACTATCAAGTGAAAACAGCAGCTAAGCCGCATACTACATCACCAGAGAATACAAACAGTAACGCAATGGGGACATGCCCGTTAGTCACATCAAGCTGCGTACAAACAATAACGGCCAAAGAACCATAGTACAAAAACAGAAACCTCCTACATAATTGATATCATGGAGCAGTTATGTAATTTGTAGACCTTAACTGGTTATCTCTCTCTTTTTAGGATAACATAGACTGCAGATGTATGCCACATACTTACCACAAAAGATGCTTCTTTCAGATTGCATTTACCCATTTCAATCAAGTCTTTCAATCGTCCTGGGGTCGCAATGACCATGTCCTGAAGCCACAATTAAGATGAACATACATAACTATAAAACAAGAACCCAAAAATTACACGAAATTATACCAACACAATATGAGAAATCGGCCCCGTCCCCACAGGCCACAACTGCTCAGTGCCCTACCTTGGTTACAATTTGGTTCCGTAAATAGGCAAACACTCAACAGCAACAAAGATTACTGTATTGATTTATTGCAAGTTGCAACTAAACTTTATCTACAAAAAGTTCGGAGTTGGAACCCAAAAACAAAGCAAACCCCCTAGTGACTTATTTAGTTATTTGTAAGAGCAAGTTGGGAATTCATGGTGGAAAAAATAAGATTCTCATAATGATGAAGCCTACATGATGGTTGTAGGCACAACAGAGAGGTTCAGATCACATATTTGCATAATGATATCATTACTTCTGTTAACATGATTTTTAGGGACGAGGTGCACAAAAGCAAAACGGGAAATAGAAAACTTACAACACCAGATCTTAACGCAGCCAATTGAGGCCCTTTTGGGGTTCCACCATAAAAGCAAGTAGATTTTACACCACAAGATTGCCCAGCATCAACAAGGACATCTGCAATCTATCATCAACAGATACACGTATTATAAATAACACCTCTAGATCACCATCTCCTGAAATGTGAAAGCATAATATCGTAGACAAAAGAAATACATACTTGCTGTGCGAGCTCCCTAGTTGGCGATAACATAAGGCAAAGTGGATTCACTCTCCTCGACTGTTCAGCTTTTCTTTTGCCCAACACATGCATCATTGCTGGAATACCAAATGCCAAGGTCTTGCCTACATTACAGCATCAAGTAAAATTAACATCACACCTCACATACTCTGAGAAAACATTGTAAGATATCGCTTCCTGATTCACCTAACTATATATAGGTCCAACATCATCAACACCTATATAATGTAACCAATCAAACTTACACAATTCAAACTGATATTCAGCACCCCATACCTCATATAAATCAATACACAAACAATAAACACATTCAACTTCAAATATAGCTTACAATTCACTATGCTCAGCTTCATCTAATAAAGTACTAGTCAACATTACGCTTGCAATTCACTATGCTCAGCTTCATCTGATAAAGTACTAGTCAACATTGCGCAGTTTCGACTAATGCAACATTTTCCAAAACTAAATAATCACATAGTTCAACAATTGATTTGTCAACCCACCTAGTAATCAAATTCAAAGTCACCTACTTAGTAAAATCAAACTTACACGATACAAACTAATATTCAACACGCCATAACTCGTATAAATCAATACACAAACAATGAATAATAAACCACCTAAACACATTCAATTTCAAATATCACCTGCAATTCACTATGTTCAGCTTCATCTAATAAATAAATAACCAACATTGCGAAAACTCGACTAATGCAACATTTCCAAAACTAATTAACTACAATTGATTTGCCAACTAATCCAAAAGCACAAGTAGACAATTACCAGAGCCAGTCTGAGCAATCCCAATAAAATCGCGACCATCTAACAAAAAAGGCCAAGCATGAGCTTGAATAGGAGAAGGCTTATCAAAACCCTTACAACACTCCATCACTTCCTTAGGAACCTTGGCCTCCTGAAACGACGTCAATGGCGAATACTTGGAGTTACTCGAATCCTTCCCAGAAACAGTCACTCCACCATAACTCTTCTTCTGTTCCTCAACAGTTTCAACAACATCAGCTTTCTTCTTCTTACTCTTCTTCTTCTCCTTACTAAACTCAATTTCTCCACCATTTTCAGACCCAGTTGCTAAATCATCCCTCTTTTTATCATCTGATTCCAACCCATTTGATAACTTTCCAATCCCTAACTGCCCATTTTGTTGGTTTTCCGTCTCCTCATTGTTCTTGTTCTTTTTATTCTTTTTTTTCTTCTTTTTTTCTTCCTTGGTGGTTTCAACTACAACTTGTTCTGCTTCATCTTCAGGTTGTTGTTGTTGAAGCTTTCTCTTGCGCTTGTGATCTCTGTCTTCATCATCCTTGAATTTTCCAGCCATGGCTAAATTGATTCAAGGAGGAAGAGAGGAGGTGGAGAAGAGGGGTTTTAGGGTTTAACAAGGGAGGGTGGAGATTGTGTTTTGTTGAGAGGGGCGACCAGTTTACGCCAAATCGTCCAAAGAATTTCTCACTTAGGTTTCGGCTGCTAAATATCTTTGCCCTCATTAATTTTAGAGGATTTTTTTTGTCAAAAACTACCTTATATTTAGGGGTATTTGTAAAATTACTATCTTATATGGAGTATTATTTTTCTTGCTTTAAACTACCTTTGTTTTCTGTTTTTTTGGTCAAAAACTACCTATGCTGAAAGTATGACAGAATTTGGTCGATTTAGCGACATTAACCTATCTCACATGACTCGCTTAACATCAAACAACAATAATCAACTTCATTCAACCAACAATTTAACTTCAAATAAGCAAAATTTATGTTTTCACATTGCAATAATAACTACGAACATCTGCTAAAGTTAAACGTAAGTACATTATGAATTGCCAAAATCGTAACTAAATAAGATTAAAACATAAAAGCGACAAGCGAGATAGATTTAAGTTAGAAAAATGACCAAATTCGTCTATCTTCTTAACATAGGTAGTTATTAACCAAGAATAAAGAAAACCATGGTAGTAGAAAACTTAAGGTAGTTATTAATTTAAGGTAGTGTTTTTACAAATATACCTAAATATAAAGTAGTTTTTGACAAAAAAAACTCTTAATTTTACTCATTCATATTTTAAACCGTCTCGACTTAAAACAGTACTCAGACCCGAAATAAAACTTAAAATGTCTCTCACACTTATTTCATTATTTGGATGCTGATTTGTAGTAGGTGTGTTCAGAATAAACCGAACTGCAATAACCGAACCGAAAAATCGTGCATTTATTAGGTTCGATTAACCAAACCGTTTAAAGAAAGCAGTTCGATGAACCGAACCATTAACTTTATTATGGAAGGTTCGGTTAAGGTTCGCAACAAAGATTGAAACGGAGCAGTTTAGGTTCGGAGTTTTACCAAACCGAACTGTGTGCGAACCGAATTAAATTAGAGGTTCGATGAACCAAACCGCGAATGAACACCCCTAATTTGTAGTCTCTTTTATTCACCATTTTCTTCCTCTTTCCCTTTTTCACAAGAAATAAGAAAATGAATTTGTATCACACAAAACGCATTACCCCACAAATTTCTTCCCGTTTTCCTTTTTTTTCACAAGGAATAAGAAAATGAATTCGTATCACCCAAAACGGATTACCCCACATGCAAATGAATTTGGACCACACAAATCTTTCAGAAAAAAAAATTATGAAAGAAAATCTGAATAATCCGCTTAAGAAAAAATATGGAAGAAAATGATTTAATTGGAGGGACTGTGTTTCTTGTTTCCTTCCATTTTTCATTTTTCGATTTAGGTTAATTGTGCATTTTATAGTGTACCTTGGACAAGAGAAATAGGATTGTACATCGGAGGTATTACCTCAGATTTTATTAGTTTTTGAGCATCTATGTATTTTTTCTGAGCTTATGACCTCAAACTTTACTTGTTTTTTTAGTATGTTTAATTTTTTTGAGTTTATTAAAGTTTATAAGTTATATTTTAATTTTTTTTTATGTCAAAACTCAAATTTAAACTAGACTTATATATAATGTTTTTGAGTTTTATTGCAAATTTTTGAGTTTAATGTTTAATTAAATGAACTCAAAAACTTTATTGTAAAACTCATAATTTTTAAAACAAAACTCAAAAATTTTAGTATAATGCTCAGAAACTATTAAATTGGTGGTAGTACATCGGATGTATGATCTACTTACTGTTGGACTAATTCTCTTGTAAATAGTCTTTTTCGTATATATTTTTATTTTGTAAAAAGTGATAATTTTTTGATCAATAATAATCATTTTTTTTAAGAAAATATCAATTCATTAATAAATAGTCGTACACATCTATAGCATATGTCAAATTTGATCAGATACAAATTGACTAAAACCAATAAAATAAAATCTCGTTCAAAGAAAGATTTGTAAATTTAAATTGCTTCAAAGCACATCCTCTATCATATCGCCGCAAAACAGCCTTTCACAAGAGGATCATAGAACCCTTGAGCCTTGACGAGAAACGAATTCATCTGACCAAATTGAGTGCAACCAACAAATCGACAAAAACCATATAACGATCCATTATGAAACTGATCTTCCGCATCTTCACCACATGAGGAATGACCAAGGCGCTCTTACCTATATTACCAATAGAACTAAAACCTAAAAAAACATCCGAAAATAAAAACGCACAAATGGGTCTCATCAATAATAATCATTTTGGGTAAACATTGACCACGAAAATGGTCATTCTTCAGTGATATAAAGTGGTCACTTTCTTCTAATAATCATACAATGACCGTCGCATAAAAGAATTGTATTTTCCTGAGTTTTGACATACTTTGAATTTATGAAACATATAAATATATAAATATCTGCCTACAAAAATATATTGCCTCCCTATTTCCTTCTCCGTCTATTCACGAATGTTCCCTATTTCTATTTTTTTGGGAAGTGTTTGTGTGGTCCAAATATAATTTTATGGTCCAAATTTAATTATTTGACGGGGTAGTGTGTTTGCTAAAGCCTCTGACCAAAGTTGTAAAACCATTAAGCCTAATTTAGATAAATTTTGCACGATTTCTAGACAATTTGTTAATTTCGACAAATCCACTTTTCAGTGCACTAGAAATATTGATCGTTCTCTTTGTGAATCCTCTAGAGGCATTTTTCGTATGAACGAGGAAGCTCATTTGAGTAAATATTTAAGATGTCCTATAATTGATAGGAGAGTGACCACCTGTTTTGGTGTTACCTAGCTCCCTAAGTGACAAAATTTTATATGTTAAATGTAAAAGGCTTCAAATTCCGTTTATTCTAGTACGTATATTGATTTGTTTTGCCTTATGTATCTGTATCAATGTCTGTATTGGTGCTATCTAAGTCGTAACTTCAGACTAAGATACTAGAAAAACGCAATTTTTTTGCAATTGATAATGTTGTACAATCAACTTAGGAAAACCTTGGCGGCTTCTTAGCGGCTTTTCAATCTCGTAACTGAGATATGACCCGACAAGATACTTTTTTGACAAAAATAGAGGTATTTGAGAAAAAAAACTTCAAAACCCTTTGATTGATTCAATTATACATCCGCATATGAAGAAAAAAAAACTTGCATCACCCTCAACTTGAAAGGACTACCACTTTAGCATCCCACACCGTTGTTATCAGAATCCCTATTCCATCCTACGATTCTTCAATTTTACGATCTAAAAATAATTGTCCGATTCTGGATCTTATGATTCTATCATGGATGTAGAATCTCAAAATCCTAATCATTTAAAAAATTTTAGAGGTAAGAATATACATTTTTATAGAAATTGTAAAACCCAAATTTCTTGTAAGTTATACTTGTAGAAACATGCTCATACACAATGATACTAAAATCATTATTAGTTAACAATATTCTATAGGTAAAATATTAATGTGTTCTGATCACCAAATAATAGGTTTTTATCTAATAAACTATATTTAGGTATTTCGTAGGATATTACAATCGATTCGATCCCTACTCACTCTATAGATTCAAACTAGAATCCCGATCGTAACAACATAGCACACAATCCGATTCAATTATACATTCGAAAAACTTGCATCGCCATCCAACTTCAAAGGACTAGCATCTCACAAGTATCTGTATGGATACGTAAGCATTCAAAAATTCGTTCTCCGCCTCACTCCTCAACACAGGGCTAACTATGCTAAATTGCTAAGACAACATCACAATAAGCACATCATTTCAATTTTTAACCGGCAAGTAACATGGAGTATACATGCAGAGTACCCAAATAACGTGAAATTTTCTCTTTTACTAAATCATATGATAGGGGCAGACAATTGACAAGGTTCCCACAATATCTAACAGCAAAATCTCACCATCAACCCTTAAAAGATACGAAGTACAATCAAACATAAAACACTGAATAAGAACCCTCAACGTTTTTACAAAATATGCACAAACTAAACCAATGATACCTAAAGGTAAATAGCAACCCAAGCCTAGTCGATAATATAAACTCTTATTTCCTCATGTTGAAGGGTACTGCAACTCTGGAAGGTATGATACAAACCAAGTGAACCTCTTCGTAGCTAAGATTTATTTACTTGTGCCCTCGGAAATACATGTATACTTTCTGCAATATAGCAACAAATGTATTTAGGGACAGTTGAGATGTAGCCGAGAGCTTATAGATGCTAACAAGGTAGTAAGAATTGCGCTAGTTTGGTAATGAGAACTGCGCTAGTTAAAGACAGATTATTGACAATCAAACTTGACTAGTTTGTAACACACTAATAAAAACACATTGCAGGTAAACAGAAAAAACATCCATAGATGGATTAAATGCATTAAAAAATATGATCAAGAGTTAGGATTGCATGTAAATAATCCCAATTTCAATAGACATGATGATAGGTGACACCGACACCCAACCAAGTACAATTAGAAGTCTCTTTACGACAACGATGAAAGTGGAGGAAGCAGATTGTATTAACATATATCGTGTTTCGACCTTCCTAGTTATTTCTATCTAAAAATGTAACTGCTTAGTTTATGGCGAAGGGTTCTTGTCTTCTTGATGCAGAAGATATACAGTTTGAGATGACGTATGTAATTTTAGTTTTTGCACCTTTATTTATGAAAGAAGTATACAAACAAATTTATAGGCGTGCAAAAATATGCAACTCTACACAGTAAAATATCAAATTTAAGTCATTCCCACAACTTTTAAACAGCAAGGAAAAGAGATAAAACAGATAAAATATACTCTGTAAATACTATCAGCACATTTACTAGTATATTTGGCAAAGACCGAGAAAAAAACATACGGAGTAGAAAATAAGTTGAAATGAATGTTTTTTTTATACATGGAAGGTTGAATTTAGTGTGAGAATGCACTTCAGAGAAATTGAGGTATTGTCATACAAATATAGTAAAGCATAAAAACTGTCCCCTCGTAGCACATCTGTAGTGTGGGAATGTGCATATGTTTCTAAACTTGGAGCTTAATTCTCAATAAATAAATGAATGTCCAAGTATTCTCACCTGAAGAACCCACAAGCTCAAAAGTGTCTCCAAGCAAAATAAGGCAAACCCAATTAAGTAGAAAATCTGCAAAAGTCAAGATAAGACAGCTTAAAATATATCCAGAATAAGGTTTCTAGGCTTCTTCATACACCAAAATGTCTAAAGGCGATAACTACAAAAGCAAATGTATGCTCAGCCATAATCATAACAAGCCTTGGTATGTGTTTCCTAAGAAATCAAGTTGATGTGTAGACAGTAAAAAAGGAAACAAGCCTTGATATGAAAAATGCCACATGTTGTCAGACAAAAGCTGAGATATGGAATGATATTCAATTAATCAGTATCAATGCTCTGTTTCGGTAGTGAAAATTGGAATAGTTAAGCAGCCAAAGAGGCGAATAAACTGTTCCAATATTATAAGCGTTGAACATGGTTTGATGTTTGTCGGAGAATTACGATACTTTAGTGACGCTAAAAAGTCCCATAAAGCTAAGACACGAATTGATTTCTAATAAAAATAATAGGAACAGTGAAATGACGGACGCAAAAGACCCAGAAACAAAAAGGTGATGTTATATGATTTACGGCCTAATGTCAAATTTCTGACCGAAAGTACCAACTACCAACAAAAATAATTCTATAATTCTTGTCTTTTCGAGTCTTCTCACTAGCGAGATGTAGTAGCAAAACAATACTTGACATCCTATATAAAAAGACAAGAATAAAACGAGAATAGTAAAACAAACTAACCCCAACCAAGGCATGATGAGGGAACACAGTGATGGCTGCAAGGATACCCCTGAAAATTGAATTGCAGAAAATCAGTGACTACCAAATTGAAAAGAACCAGCTAAGCGCAGCATAGGTAAAAACAGCTAATTCAAAATAGTCTGTGATTTAAGGTGAAATTGAGGGAGAAAACTCAAATTACTGTCAGTTTGGCTGGGATGACTTTTGAGTGACTCCTTGACTAGACTAACATCAGGATTCATAATTCATCTTAAGGGTGTGTTTTTGGATAGAGGGATTTGGAGGGAAAGGAAAGGGAAAGAGAGTAGGGGATTTAAAATCCCTTGTTTGGGTAGCAAATAAGGAGGGAGGGAAATGGATGGAGAGGGATTTGGAGGGATCCATTTTCCCTCCTCCAAGGCAAACCAAAATCTCTCCACAATAGGAAAGATTTGGAGGGAAACACCCACACCTCATTCTCCCTCCCCCTCCCCTTCCATCCTTCCTCCTCCCCTCCCTTTCCCTCCTAATTTGGTATCCAAACAAGGCCAAAAGGTGTTTGTGAAAGTTGAATTATTGAAAAGTAGTGTTTCATGAGGATGACCGTTTTACACCTGATGCTAAAATGTTGATGCATCATTTTAGGAATATCATTTCTTAAATAGCCATAATAACATCATACACCTCTGCAATAGTTGTTACTTTTTGGCTTCGTGTTACTCGATGCAATACATAGTGGAGTTTACAAACATGCCATAGCAAATAACAGACAA
>JAGPOY010000634.1:20037-37770 GCA_018983105.1 Silene uniflora | reverse complement strand
TGTTCTTGGAACGTACCTTGCGTGGTACAAATATTTGTAGATGTTTTCAAAGTTATTTCTTGTCGTTTCTACCCAGGGGGCAAATTTAGACTTTCGGATGCCGTTTGTTATTTTGCTCAGGGAGCGGACTACTTGACCTTGTTCATCAGGGGTGTATTGTAGTGTTAGCCAACTGAGGCGTTAACCACAATATTTTGGGTGAATTAGCCAACTTTGGGCGTCATTCAAGGAGATGAACTAGCCGTCTAGGGCGTCATTCAAAAGAGATGAAGTAGCCGTCTAGGGCGTCATTCGTATGATAAAATGAATTCTAGCCGTCTAAGGCGTTATTCATATAAGAGTTTGAATTCTAGCCGTCTAGGGCGTTATTCAAAGGAGGTGACTGAATTCTAGCCGTCTAGACGTTATTCAGGAAGAGGATGACTGAATTCTAGCCGTCTAGGCGTTATTTCGGAAGGAGATGAACTAGCCGTCTTAGGCGTCATTCAAGGCAAGTTTCTAGTCGTTCTGGTACTTTTTAACATGCATGCGGTTTAGAATGTACACTGTAAGGAATCAGATAGCTATCTTGGGGGTGATCTCAGGGATACTGGTGTTTAGCCATGGGCTGTATAACCTAGTTCCTTTCGTGTCCACCCGTTTGGTGGAGGCACTTGTGGCTGGCTAGACAAGTTGGGGCTGTCCTGCACCGGCCTGCCCCGCTGTTTAGGGGTCTGACCCCTTGTGAGGGTCAGACTTCCTGAAGTACGTGTGCCTGTTAAGTTATGAAAAGTAGAGTGCAAAGTTCCTCATCCATGAATCAAAAGACACATCAGAGGGAAGCAGTTACCTGGTTCCAGTCCACAGAATCCTGTAACTTAATCGGGACGCAGGGGGACCCAGACTCTAATCTGAAACCAGTAGGTTCCAGAACCACAACTCTCTGATATTTTATGGTCGTAAAGAAAAAATAAGAAAAGGTAAAAAGGGGGAAAAAGACACAGAAAATATAAAAAGACTTGTTTTATAAATTTGCAAAAGACTTACCCCTAAGTCTAGTGCCTTACTTATTTTATTTTATTTGTTCATGGACTGCTGAGATATTTTCTGCAGACTAGCTTTCCACTCCTGTTAGGTGTAGTACTCTTAGGTGGAGAATATTCCATGGTTTATGTATAAACTGACCTTGTAGTGTCATGAGCCTATACGCGCCATAGCCAACTTTACTCTCCACCCGATATGGTCCCGACAGGGGGATTGTAAGCCTTCAAGGTGACTGAATTATCCTTTGTTGACTTGTTGGAGAGGCGTCGACCTAGTTGAAGGCAATGTTGTCCACGTGAAGACGTGCAGAATTTTGGGAACCAGAATTTGGGAACCAGGATCTGATGACCAGACTGCTGACTGGTTCCAGGACTATTTCGTTGCGTGCCCCCAGTTTCTTTCAACTTGATTTTGAGATTCTCCATAGTCATTTAGCTTGCTTAGTGGACTGCTGGTTTTGAATGGCGATGTAGCCTTTGCCCCCTGCATGACTTTCACAGCTGTGTTGTGGAGGGCTTGTATTTTTACTTATCATTTGTTACTTCACGTTAGGGTTCCCAGGGAACCAGGCTGGTGGCAGCATGTACCGCTGTGATTTTTCGCTTCAGGAAGCTACTGTAAGAATGTTTTCTGCAACTTTCCGGTTGTTGTCTGTCTCCTGGATATTCAGGGTGCCAGGAGCTTTTATGTGCTGCCAGACATTGGGAACCAGACGGCTGATGCTGGGGTCTGGATGGCTGTTGTGGGGGACTAGTCGCCTGAAGTTGGGATCCTGCTAAGGACCAGCCCAGATGCCTGACGCTGGGATCCTGCTAGAGGACCAGACCAGACCAGATGCCTGACGCTCCCAAGCCATTGATTTATATCCTGCAGATAGAACGATGTTATATGATTAGGAGGCAGAGTACTCTACTAGCAAGGTGACCAATTGGCCTGATCTGCACGTAGGAAAGTTGTTTCTGCAGGCAGAGAGCTTTCTGCAGGGAACGTTCTGCGTTCTGTGCGCTACTCTTTGTCCCCTGCATTCTGGCTTTATATTCTGCATTCTGCGGTCTGCATCATGCGCCCGGTATTCTACTCTCTGTGTTTTGTGCTGCAGGAGGAGTGATTTGATCTAGAAGAGTGGCAGGAAGATCTTATGACGGTCCTGCGAGAAATATTTCTTTCTGCCAGGGCTGGCCGATGGCATAGCCAACGAGCCTCAAATGCTCAAGTCAGTAATCATTCGAAATATAAACAAGGTAAGGAGATTATAAATCTGCAAACTACCTCAAGGGCAGCATATGTGATTATGGACAAGAATCGTATTCCTTTCTATCTACCGCTAATTGTAACATATAAAATGATAAGCATGATCAATGTGATAGTTGGTTTTAATGCTACCCCCAGGGTTGCGAGGGCGTCTACCTCCAGGTTCTGGTCCCTGATCGGGGACCTGCCTGGCTTCGGGTATTTTTAGGTGCCTAACTTCAGGTGTCCGACATTCTGGTGTCTAATTTTCTGATGTCTGACTTTCAGGGCTGCTAAAAGCTTAGACGGTCAGGTCACATTTCTGCTTCCCTCGTGGGTACCAAGCCTACTCCTACTCCCCTTATGTCGCAAACTCTATCAATGTCTAACTCCGGTCTGCCATATCTTCCTTTGGGTCCAGGGTATTGTTTTGATTTAGGTCTGGGGTGTTGAACCTAAGTCAGATACAAAGTCTACCATGATCTATGATGTAATGGTCGTTCGAGGTCCGAGCTACATGTTGTAAGCACATAAGTATGTGGTTTAATTGGTCATCCTTCCCAATATCTGTGGTTTATTCATAATGGGTTTCAGGATATAGTAAATTACCACATGAATGAGATGCGACTAAAAATAAGAAAGCATTTAGTAGAAAGCAGTAACAAGCGCAAGAACTAGTTTTCCAAGTGATGTGTACCTGGTCTCTGCAGGATGCAGAGACTTACTGAAGTAATATCGCAAGAAGCTGGCTGTCGACATTGTTACTTTTGCTGCATGGTCTAGAACATGGCATTGAGGAGGTTGGGGAGATTGCGGGTGCTAAATTTGTTGAGAAGGCCTTCACCATTTCTGAAGAGGAGTCCATTACTGTTCATTGGGAGCCTGAGCCTTGGGGTGTTACGGGGATGTTGGTGAGCTAGAGCTGCCTTGCCAACATTCTTTTGTGTCTACCCGCCTGTTGAGTGTGTCCCATATGAATTGGCTGGGTAAGTTGAATACCGTGTGCCTTTCTCAGCAGAGGTGGTGTACTCAGAAAATGTTTAGGTCCCTGAATGCCTTTTCATGTTCCTCCATGCGTTTGGTGCCATTGGCTCTTTTACAGGTGTGTCGTAGGGTAGACTACACCTGCCCCCTTTCTCATCTAGCTCCTGGACGCTGCTTCCTGCTTCCTGAATTTCCATTTCTGGTTCCCCTTACTTCCTCAATTTAAGATTACGGTTTCTCCTGCTTCCTGCTTCCTCCTGGTAATTCTGCCGTCAGGGGTGCTGCTGCCCTGATCCAGAGCTAGTTCCTGCAGGGAAAATTCAAGTATAGCTAGGTGGCAAAGCTGGTGTTATTGATGCTGAGGAGACGATCCTGTTAGTATAGATTTCTCTTGTATCATGTTGCATATTTGTTTGTCAGCGTTAGGGCTTGGCCCGTTGCGTTTTGCTTTGTTTCGTTTTGTAATGTCTTCCGAGTTCTAGCTTGGCTAAGAGACTCGTTGTAGAAGCTACCTACAGGCTGCTGACCCTATGAGGGCGACAGTCTGCTGTGGTAAGCGTGCTGGCGCTTGGCGGTTTGTATGCTCATTGCTATTGTTGTATATATAGCAGCTCTTATATTTTGGTTGTCTCTTTGCAAGCCCTTCATGGCCTACTTTCCAGACTTGGTCTGGTTCCTGTCATATAATCCTGGGACCAAGCTAAACTAGCCATCTTAGAATTAAGAAATTCAATCAATTCTTGATGAAGATTATCTGTATACTCTGTAGCTGTCATCACTGGTCATTCTGGGTTTAGCTTACCCATGTTGACTAAGTTACACGCGTTCACCGGAACTTTTCTTACGGTGCAGTTCCTATGTGTGGTGTTATGCTGAGAGCATAATGGTGGTATCCCTAAGTGTCACGAGCATCTACGTCGTCGAATGTGACAGTTGGCAGATCCTCATGGTTGACTCTGCAAGAGAATTCTGAGCGTTCTACTTTAGCACAGATATGGAGCGTATATGTGGTTTTTGTGGCGTGCCTTTATTAGTATGTTAGGCTGCACAGTTCTGGTCCACCTGTTATCACGTATAGTATTTTAACATAGATAGGAAGTGTGGAGAGTAGAACCTGGTTCGTGGTGCATAATTTACTGGACCTTGCCCCCACGTGAAAGTAGGTGGTCCAGGTTGTGCTGTTCGTATTGATATTTTACCTTTCACCTGGCTGTCGACCAGGGTTTTGATCCTGCAAGAGGGTTAGGGACATGAGGAATAATACCACTGATGTTACCTCCGTGACGACACTCCTATAAAGATATGCCCTCCTAGGATATTGATTACTGGAGTTGCGCGATAATGGCTCCAGATTGTCATTCTGATTCGTGCTGGCTGAAATTCCTGCAGTAAGGATAATTTTAGCTCCAACGGAATCACAAGTTAAGGTGTTACCTGACGTGGCCTGGTGTCTTGCCAGCATGGAAAGGTTGTTGCATGTCAGGAATCCAGAGTGCAGTCTGGTGTCCAGCTTCTGAGGAATCCGTCTATCTGGTTTTCTGCCTACTCTAGATAGCCTTTCTGTAGTCTGCTTCTAGATAGCCTGATTTAAGTTGTGAATTTTCATCTGCAGCACCTATATGGCGTCTAGGGATCTCTGGTCCCTGGATTCCGGATGTTCTAATCTGCCCCCAGCCTGGTATCACTGAGGCTGTATCCATGTATGGAACATTCCTGCTATCCACCTTCTGTAGGTATACCTGCTCCTGGTACGTTGTTGTTGGTGTCTGGTGGAGTAATCATTCCTACATGGCCCTGGAGGGAACTCTGGGAACCAGATCCGTCGCAACTTTAGAGGATTGAGGAATCAGATCTGCTTCAGGGCTCTGGAGTAACTTCAGGAATCAGATCTACTGCAGGGCTCTGGAGTAACTTCGAGAGTCAGATCTACTGCAGGGCTCAGGATGAACTCCGGGAACCAGATCTGCTGCCTAACTTCAAGAGGATTCCGGGGAACAGAGCTGCTACAGGCATCAGGTGGCTTTCTGGGACAAGATCTGCTGCAGGGTTCTGGATGAACTCCGAGAACCAGATCTGCTGCATGGCTCTGGGTGAATGCCAGGACCAGACCGGTTGCAGGACTCTGGACACATTCTGGGACCAGATCTGCTACGGGCCCCATGAATAGTAATTGTATCTTGCTAGTAAACATGGCAATTATCGACTTGATGATAACTTGGCTATAGAAATCGCACCATGCCCCACGGTGGGCGCCAAACTATTTTGGTAAAAAACCGTCAAAACTTAATGTGGGAAGGTTAAAGTGGCATACTCCTTTTAGCCAAGTATCGAGGGGTTAAATTATATGTGATTTGAGACGGATTATGCACGTGATTATGACTGAATCACAATATAGGTAAAGTAAAGGGCAAAACAAGAAAATAATGACATAAGAGATTTGGTGACGCGAAAAACCCGATGTGGGAAACAACCGCGGGGGGAGTCGGAATCCCGCCAAGAGTCCACTATGTAATAATCGGAGTACAAATATAATGAGTTCAGATCTGACGACGGATATTTGGTCCGGTGTACAAACTGGGCGGACGGAGTATTAATCGGACGTCAGGGCTATTTTGTGGGTCAACCAAGTTGCACGTGGGATGTAATATGGTGGGAACATGGTGGAGAGTTTGTTTGTTGTACGTAGTATTTGATGAGCAAGGTAGCTTTGTACGCCGTCTTGTGTTTCTTTGTGTGGATGAATAATATGGATGAATATGGGATCCCTTCTCTCCCCTTCGCTCCTTGTATTTATAGTATAATACCAAGGTAGGGTTTCCTAGCTTGGTCTTCAAGGCTTTCCATAAGGTCTTGATGCATATAATTTCCTATTCTCGCACTTGCCATATTTGACCTCCAACTCTTTCCAATTCCGTGCTTTCCTTATTGCACATATTCATTATCCGTATATTCCTTATTGCATATATTCCTTATTTCGTGCCTTCCATATTCTGCTGTCTGGTTCGTCTGGAAAGTCTGATGCTGAACTGTTCTGCTGTCTGGTGTCATGCTGCTTCTGCTGTCTAGGGTCAGTAGCGGAATTTTGCCCAAACACCGTGTTGGTGTAAGAACCAAGTTAGGCGTAGATGTCGGTCATGTTGACTGCAAGAGTCGAGTTAGACTAGCCGTGTTAGCTCGAGGAACTGGGTTAGGCGTCTAGGCGGTTTGGTCGTGTTGACTACATGAATCAATTTAGACCAGCCGTGTCAGCTTAGGGAGCTGATTTAGGCTAAGCTAGCTCATCGTATCAGCTAGACGACTGAGTTAGACTTAACGCCGCAATGTGAGGTTACTTAACCTTGTTCATGACGCAAGGTGTGTTCACCGAGGGGAAGCCGAGCTGGGTGGCGTACCCTTGGACGTTTAAGCGTCGATCCAGAACGAGTGGAGCGTTGCAGGATTCTGGCTGCTCAGAGATCCCTGCACTCCTTTAGAGTTTGTGCATGCATGCTGGGGCCAAATGCCGTTATAGGCGAGCCGTAATAGGCGACACAGCTGTAGAGGGGGTGGTGTCCGGGGTAGCTGCCAGGCTGAAGGCTGGCGATGGCGTCCCCCTTCGTTCGTTCCACCGCCCGTAGTCAACACTTTCAAAGTATCATAGAGGTTAGGGCACAAAGTGGCATATTCAGAACCCAGAAGCTTAAAAATTTGAAAAGACCAAAGCATACGTGAAGTACCTGTGCTATTCATGGGGTTATCCTGTCACGGACCCAGAAAGCTGCAGACCACAAAAGCTCCAATGTTTTGTCTAAGCAAAAAGAGAAATCTACAAGATTGATAGTAGCTACAAATTTAGAAAGCTGATGGTATGCGTACCAATAATTTTTTTTTTTTTTTTTTTGGGCTAGAAGATACGAACTTTGCACACTTACAACTACTTATTATCAAAAGTGATAGCTCTTCAGGTGTAGTATGTTCCATGGTTTGTCAAGTAACTCCCCGTTCAGGGTCATTAACTTGTACGCACCACGACCAACGATGCTTTCCACCTTGTATAGACCTTCCCACTTGTAGGCGAATTTGCCTGCTTTCTTGTTTTTGGTGTTTTGGAACACTTCACAGAGAACCAGGTCTCCTACCTCCAGGAGCCTGACTTTTAAGTTCTTGTTGTAGCTTTTGGCGACTGACTGCTTGTAGGCTGCTAAGCGAATTTTAGCGCTGGTTCTTAGCTCGTCTACTGTGTCCAGGCTCCTGATCATCTCTTTATTGTTTAGTTCCCCTGTCATGAATCCATACCTGTAAGTTGGAACTAAGACTTCTGATGGGATCACCGCATCTGCCCCAAACACCAAGCTGAAGGGAGTCTGTCCTGTCGCCACTTTTGGAGTCGTCCTATCTGCGCAGAGCACTAGGGGTAGCTCATCTGCCCATTTTTCTCCTAACTCCTCCAATCGTTTTCTCAAGTTTTCAACAATGATTTTGTTACTGGACTCAGCTTGTCCATTAGAGTGTGAGGTTTTAGGTGCAGATTTTTTCAAGGAGATGTTCCATCTGGCGCAGTATCCGTGTGCGTCGTTTGATACGAATTGTGAGCCATTGTCACATATGATTTCTGATGGAATGCCAAACCTGCAAAGGATGTTACGCTTGATAAAGGAGATAACATGCTTGTCTTTTACCTCTGTGAATGCTTCTGCTTCAATCCACTTAGAGAAGTAATCGGTCATTGCTAACATCCACACCCTGTTTCCTGGAGCCTTTGGCAATGGTCTGCCGATGTCCATTCCCCAGGCCATGAACGGCCAAGGTGAAATGATTGGATGGAGGGGCTCTGCTGACTGATGGATCATTGGAGCTGATCTCTGGCAGG
This sequence comes from Silene uniflora, assembly GCA_018983105.1. Classification (NCBI taxonomy): domain Eukaryota; kingdom Viridiplantae; phylum Streptophyta; class Magnoliopsida; order Caryophyllales; family Caryophyllaceae; genus Silene; species Silene uniflora. The sequence continues at coordinate 29,684 of JAGPOY010000634.1, read as the reverse complement.
CGTCGCATTTCTTAGCATATTCCACTGAGTCAGCCCTTATCGTCAGCCACAAGTAGCCCTGTCTGAGATCTCTGGTGGACAGGCTCCTGCCCTCTGTATGGTTTCCACATTCTCCACTATGGAGAGCATGCAATACCGTTTGTGCTTCTTGCTGGTTCAGGCATCTGAGGTAGGGACCTGCTAATGATTTCCTGAAAAGTACATTGTCAATTAGTATAAAGCGGGAAGCTTTCATTTTGAAGCTGCGTGCTTCCATCTTGTCTGCTGGGAGAATGTCGTCTTGGAGCGAGCTTAGGTAAGGTGTGCGCCAGTCTGCATCAGCTTCCTGTCCGGTACTGGCTTCCTGCTCCGTCGTATTTACCAGGATGGTTGACTGATCTCCTGGATCTTGCTGCACTTCTAGTTCACCATTGTCTGCTTCCTCCGGCTTTTGTATTGATTGCTTTAAGATATAGGCAATAGGTATGCTTGCTAGCTCTGTAGGCTTGAAGGTTGCCCCCAGGGTTGCCAAGGAGTCTGCCTCCACGTTCTGGTCCCTGGGGATCTGCTTGATTCCACAATCTTTGAACTTCTACTTCAGTTCTATGGCTACCCTCAAGTATGCGATCATTTTAGAATCTCTGGCTACATACTCTCCATTTACGTGGTTAACTATTAACAAGGAGTCACTGTAAACTTCCAGATATTGAATTCCCATGTCGAGTGCTAGCTGCAGCCCCAGTATAAGGGCTTCATACCCAGTCTTATCATTTGTGGCTTTGAAATTACAGTGTACCGCCTCTGCTATTAGGTCTCCCTGTGAAGATCGTAGGACCAGACCTACCCCTGACCCTCTCTGGTTGGAGGCTCCATCGACGTTCATCTTCCAGGCCTCACTACCCTTTCCCTAATCTAAGGTCAAGATCTCTTTGTCTGCCAGGCTTTGGGTAGCAGGACTGAAATCTGAAACAAAGTCTGCTAATGATTGTGATTTTATAGCTGTTCTAGGGACATAGACAATATCAAATCCACTAAGGTGCACCGACCATTTAGACATTCTTCCTGACAACTCAGGCTTTCTCATGATGGATTTCAGGGGGTAGCTAGTTACCACATGTATTGTATGCGACTCGAAGTAGGGGGGCGAAGCTTATGTGATGCTACTACAAGTGCAAGTACTAATTTTTCTAGAGATGTGTATCTGGTCTCTGCAGGTAGTAGAGACTTGCTTACGTAGTACACTGGACGCTGCTCTTTGTCCTGCTCTCAGACTAGGATTGCACTTTCTGCCACCTCGGTTATGGCAAGGTATAGGAATAGTGGCTCTCCTAGCTCCGGTTTTGACAGTAGTGGTGGGGTGCTGAGATAGTGTTTCAGCTCCCTGAATGCTTGCTCGTGCTCTTGGGTCCACTCGAACCTCTGGCTCTTTCTCAACACGTCATAAAATAATCTGCATTTGTCTGATGACCTAGAGATGAACCGGGTGAGTGCTGCTACCTTGCCAGCCAGTCGTTGTACGTCTTTTGGCTTTTCTGGTGATTCAAGCTGTAGTACCGCCTTAATTTGCTCTGTGTTGGCTTCTATTCCTCTTTGAGTCACGATGTAGCCTAAGAACTTCCTAGAGGATACTCCAAAGGTGTATTTGGACGGGTTTAGCTTCATCTTATACTCTCTGAGTGTTTTGAAGGTTTCTTCCAGATTTAGCATATGATCCTCTGAGTGCTTTGACTTTACTACCATGTCGTCGATGTATACTTCCATCGTCCTTCAAATCTGCTCCTTGAACATTCAGTTGACTAGCCGTTGATAGGTGGATCCCGCGTTCTTCAAACCGAAAGGCATAACATTGTAACAGTATATACCTCTCTCTGACATGAATGTTGTTTTCTCCTGATTTGCTGGATCCATCTTGATTTGGTTGTATCCGCTCCAAGCGTCCAAGAATGTTAGCATCTGGTGTCCTGTTGTGGCGTCTACCATGGCATCTATATGAGGTAATGGGAAAGGATCCTCGGGGCATGCCTTGTTGAGGTCAGTGAAATCCACACACACCCTCCATTTCCCGTTTTTCTTGGGTACTACCACGACATTGGACAGCCACTCTGGATACTTTACTTCCCGAATCTTGCCTGCAGCTTCCAGCAGGTTGTCCACCTCCTGGTTGATTATCGTGTTTCTTTCAGCTGCAAATTTCCGCCTTCTCTGCTGGATGGGTTTGCATCCTGGATTAACGCTCAGCTTGTGTGTTATGACTGTTGGATCTATTCCCACCATATCATCATGGGACCATGCAAAGCAATCCATATTGTCTCGTAGAAACTTGATTAGCTGATGCCTGATGTCATCCGTGCACTCCGCTCCTATCAGCACTGTTCTATCTGGGTGCAGCTTGTCCAGGTTGATTTGATCTAACTCTTCGACTGGAGGCTCAACGTATTTACCCTGTACAGGCTCCTTCTATAATTGCTATGCTGGCGGGGTGGCTGTGCACTTCAGTGCCTTCAGGTAACAGCCCCTGGCTTCCTCCTGGTCTCCTCGTATTTCCTCCACTCCCCAGGGCGCAGGGAACTTTACGCACTGATGGTACGTTGAAGGGATTGCCTTCATCAAATGTAGACATGGTCTGCCGAGGATGACATTGTAGGTGGATGGTCCATCAATGATGAGGTATTTTACCTGCTTGTTGATGCCTCTTGCACAAGTGGAGATGGTGATTTCTCCCAGTGAGTTAGCTGTTTCCCACTGAATCCTACCAGCGGCACGGATTTCTTCTGCAGGTCCTTCTCGCTGAATCCCATATTCTGCAATGCGTTTAGCATGATCAGATTGACTAAGCTTCCAGTATCTACCAGAATTATTTTAACCATGCAATTGGCCATTGACAGCGTGATAATGAGGGCGTCGTGATGCTCTTGGCTGCTCTGTAGGTCTACTTCATCGAATGTGATTGCTGGTAGATCACTGTGCTCGACTTTGCAAGATGTTTCTGGCTTGTCGCCTTTGGACTGAGTAGCGTGACTTTTGGCCGCAGAATACGTCATGCCACTTAATTCTGAGCCGCCTGTTATCACGTTAATGATCTTTGTGTTCGTAGGTGGCGGGGGTGGTTTAGCTTGTCTGGTCGAATCCACCTTCTCCTGCTGCTTGCCCCCACGTGGTAACAGGTGGCTCAATGCTCCTTCTTCGTACAGCCGCTTGACTTCTCTCCTGAGAACGTAGCAATCTTCTGTGTTGTGTCCTATATCGCGGTGGAACTCCCCATTTCTTCCTGCTGTCTTTCCTGAATGATTGCTGCTCCAGCGGCGGTCTACCACCTTACTGCATCCTTCATGTCACTCAAGGCTTTGAGGATTCCTGGAATCCCAACTGTGAACCCGTAATCGGTCACGGCTGGTAGTTGCTGCATCTCTTCTCTGCTATCAACCTTGTTAACCTCTCTTCCACATGACGAGTACCTGTTATCCTTCTTCTCTGACGACTGTTTCCTACTAGTTTTCTCCTCCTTTTGTTGCATTAGTAAATTTGCGCTTGCAAGCTGGCTTCTTGCTAGCAGATCTTCCTCCAGTCTGATTGCTCCTTTTGCCTTCTCCTGGACTACAGCGAAGCTAGGAGGTGGGTACATGGTTAATTCTTCGAAAAGCTTGGTGTCATGATGGATGCCTCTCCTGTATGCCTCTATTGCGGTTGTTGTGTCGCAATCCCGCACTGCTACCTTCTCATTTAGGAACCTGATGGTGTAATTCCCAATGGTCTCGTTGGGTCCTTGTGCAATCCTATATAGATCTCCAGCATGCTTTTGTGCCTTCCTGCTGCTTGCGAACTGCTGCGTGAACGCGTTTACCAAGTCGACGAATGTTGATATTGATCTGTTGGGCAGCGCTACAAACCATCTCAGTGCCGATCCTGACAGTGTGGATCCAAACCCCTTGCACATGCATGCTTCCTTGACGTGCCCTACTGCCGCCACAGTCATCATCTTTTGTTTGTATTGGCTCACGTGATCGAGGGGATCAGCCGTTCCGTCAAAGAGCGTCATGTTTGGATTGGCGATTACTTTTGGCATGGGTATAATAGATATTGCGTCCACGAATGGCGAGTCCGCGTAGTTGTCAGGCCCTACCTTCTCGAGTGGTGGTGCCATCCCTGGGACCCTGCTCATCATCTCCTTTAGCTCCAGATAGTGCTGGTCGGTCAGGCTGCTGACTGGCTGCCCCCTGCAGGTGATACCTCCGTGACCTGATAGCTTGCGTATGGGCTGGCTGCCGCCATTATCTGGGGAAGCCACTGTGCTTGCAGCTCGTGCTGTCCGTTGGCTGCCTGCGGTGCTTGACCTGCGCTAGAGATGCAATTAGCCGTAACGGGATGAGTAGTAATGAGGTTACCTAATGCCGGAGCTGCACTGCTGGCAGGTTGCCAGTTGCTTAAGTATCCTAACCCCTGTGGGGTTATTCTTCGCTCTGTAGTGGTGTTGTTTAGGTCCAGCCTTGTCACCAGCTCCGTTGGGAACGTTCTTGTCGGGTTCCTGTTGCCAGCAGGGCTCCTCTCCTGCAGAAGGCCTTTTCCCCGGTCTTCTGTTGTATGGTGGCTTCTTACAGCCTGCTGCTTCACGAATCCTATCTCCGCCCTGAGTTCTCTATCCCTCTGTGCGGCTTGTCCTTCTGCCTTCCTTTGCTCCTCTCGCATGTTGTTTACTGCTTTCGTCAAGTCATCTATGCTTTCCAGTAAGACTTGAGCTGCGTTCGGAGTTGGAGGAGTTGTCTGTCGTTGGACACCTCCAGTTTGAGTTTGAGGAGTCATCTGGTGTTGGACGCCTTCGGTCCCCTTAAGCTGCGACACCGAGGTGGTTACCTTGGCATCCTTCTGCAATGGTGTCGTGGTAATGCTTTTTGTAGAACTGGTCAGAATGTTTCCAGATCCCGTTGCTGAGGTTTTAGTATCTTTTTCCATCGCGAGTCGGTTGAATAACGATGACGACCACTATGCCCCACGGTGGGCGCCAAACTATTTTGGTTAATTTTCGTTGATTAGGTCAAATTGAGTCAAAGTAGTTTTACGCGTTATTCGTATGCAGTTGAATGTAAAATACGTAAATAGAACGAACACGAAGCCTTTGGTGACGCGGAAAACCCAATGTGGGAAACGACCGCGGGAAGGGACGGTACCCCTCCAAGGATTGCACTATCTTTTGTTAATGGAGGACGAATACAAGGAGTAAGAGACGGCTATTTTGCTAGTACAAGTGCTAGGGTTTCGTTATGTGTGTAGGCGTATGGAAAGTTGAATGAATCTTGCATGTTCCCTCCTCGTCTTCTTATATAGGACCTAAACCCTAGTAGGGTTTAGGTTGCTTTTCCTCCAAGTTGTCTCATGGCGCCTCCTCGCTTGGTTCCGAACCCTCCATGGGCTGCTCGCCATCTTCTGGACTCTGGCGTCTATTCTTGCTTCCTGGTCTCGAGCCCATTCTTCCTCTATCTCCGAGTTTTGGCTTTGGGCCTTCCTCCTTTGCTGCGACCCACCATGGTTCCATATAGGCCATGAGGTCTTGGGCCTCTTTTCTCCTTTTCTCTACTGGACTTTGTACAATGTATCAGGTACCAAATTTATACCCAAACAGCCTATTTAAGCATCTTCCCAGTTTGGAAGAAATCCAAAATTGCCTTGCAAAAGTCATGTTCTATCAAATCCCAGGAATTCTTGAAGAATGCTGCTGAAAACCCATCTGGACCTGGACTCTTATTGGGGTCAATGTCAAATAAGGCACTCTTTATTTCTTCCTTACTGACAGGTCTGAGCAATTGGTCCCAAGAATCCAAGGATACTGTTGCACCATTAGCAATAAAATTTTTATCTAAGGGGGCAACATCAACAGTAGTTCCCAACAGACTAGTGTAGTAATCAACAAAAGCTTTGGCCACATTGGATGTGCCATATTGTTTCACACCATGTGCATCACACAATTCACCAATAATTTGAGCATGCTTTCTCTTATGTATCCTTGCAAAAAAATATTTGGTACTGCTATCATTGTTTTGTATGCCTTCTACTTTGGCTTTCTGCCTCAAGATACTCAACTCATCCTTCTGAATAGCAATATAAGAAAGTTGTTGGTAAAAAAAGTGTAATAAATCTAAAAAGAACAAATAATTTTTTTTACAAACTTAAATAAAAACATCAAATACTAAAAATCCACATGTATCATTTCCCTCCATTGTGCCCTGTCCATCACCATCCCCTCATGAAGCCCGAGAAATCTCATATCGTGCTCTATCACTCTTCTCCATGTCTGTTTTGGTCTCCCTCTACCCCTACAACCTTTTCTGTGCCCCAGGTTTCCAACCTCCTAACCGGTGCGTCCATAGGTCTGTTGGAGGATGTGTCCTCGACAATAATGCGATCACAGTAATTTTATATTACGCACTCTAAATCTCATGAAAAGAATACAAAATTGGGAAAGTTACTCCTAGTCAACTGATCGACATTTATCAGTAATGATTGGCTAACTAGAGTTTGACATTACTGTCATATGATGGTGTTTAGACCGGTTGATCCCTTTAAGGTCATATCTCAAGGGAATTCGATCTTAATTGATTATTTAATTAATCGTATGGGATACGGGTTAATTAATACCTTATTACAGGAATTGATTTTATGAGTGAATTGACGGTCTTATTATAATTGGATTAAATAAGACTCCGTCAAAGTATTAAAATCGTTTTATTACTTATAAACGGTTATTGTTTAACGAAACAATTGAGACGAGAATAAACGGTTCGATATAATTACGAGTTGTCGTAATTTATATTACAATGACATATTTTATAAGATAGTAATTATGATATTACTAGTGAAATTATTTAATTATTTAATTATTATGTATTATGAATTTTATGGAGTTAAAATTGCATAATTTACATAATAGGTCATGTAACATGTTTAATGTGTGACATTATACATTTGTACATTTGACAAACATAAAATGGACTCCATTTTATGTATATATAAATCGTGTAAATGAGAGACAAGGGGTGGGTGGGTGTTCTTTTCTAGGGTTTAATTGTAATGATTTTTTTAGACAACATCATTGCTTTTGTTCTACCCTATGTCACCTTGTGAAGGTCAATTTAAAGAAATGAGACACCCACATTGGGTATCCTTACCCAAGCCAACCGTGCCCCCCTCCTTTGTCCATAAGAGATTTGTTCTCTCATTTTCTCTAATCACTCATGCAAATCTCCTTATCTCTCTAGTCTTTCAAACATCATTTTTCTAGAGAAATAAAATTGTATTCCTGACTAAAAATTAACACATTACTAGTAGTAGTAATAATTTTTAGAAAGAATAATAATAAGGCAAAACTCGTAATTATTTCTAGTAACAAAATATTTACGGGTATTGAGATCGGTTCCTTGATACGTACCTTTGGGCATCGATTTCACTATAAATCGAGTAGAGGAGCTTTGGAGCTTAATCAGAATATTTTACGAAGACTAACATTGGAAGGTGTCCAAGTTAGTATAATCCGTTTTTTCGTCGGTTGTAAGAATCCGATTCTTTCTTATGTTTTATTTTGCATGCACAAGATCTAAATATTTATGAGTATAAATTTAAACACTTATATGTGATATAAGTATAAACCGAAATGTGATTTCTAACAAGTGGTATAAGAGCTTTAAGGTTGTTGCATGCAAGATCGGGATCGTTTTTCCGAGTTAATTTGATTAACGAATAAAACTTTTAATTTGTGTTTTATGTTGATAAATCACAAAATTAATTTGCATGTTAAATTTTCTGGTTCTAAATTGATTTTAGGCCACAAAAATAAATTTATGGATTTTTATTGTTCATTTTTATAATTATTTGTATAAAATGCCATTTTTATGACTAAAATGTCATCTTTAAACGAAAAATAGTTAAAGGTTGAATCGTACCATGATTTTTGGATATGTTTTCATATATATTATTTACAGATTTTGAGAAAAATTTCGTGTGAAAATAAGTTGTTTTGCATGAGATATGATGTTTATGAGATAAATAGTCATATTATGAAGAAAAATAGGTATTTTGAGTTATAGAACGAATCAGGATATGAATTTTTAATATGTTGTCACATGTAATATTTAAAGAGAGTATATAAAATTTGAGATATTCTTATCTTATAATGCATGATTTATGATTTTTGAGGTAAAAATCATATAAATAGTGACTTAATTTAGCATAAGAGGCTAAAATGAATATTATGACATGAAATTTTACCCATAAGTGTCATATGTGATATGAATATCAGATCCAAATTTGAATGTTGAAAATTTTGAGTTTTTCTTGATTATTAATTTTATGTTGATAAAATTGGTAATTTGAATCCCATTTATGTAATTATTATAAAAATTCGACCATGACTTAAAAATTTGTCATTTACAGGTTCTAATATTTATTTAAGAATGTACAAAATTGTGATTTTAATTTATTGCATGTTTTGATGATAAATTTGGATTTATTGGTTTTAAAACATGTTTTATGGGATTTATTTGTGAAATAAATTAATTTTAATAAAAGAAAATTTTTATTTTAGATCTGGAATTTTGGGAATTTTCCAGAATGTTCAAAATTTTGATTTTGAATTATTTCGAATTTTTTATGATTTATTGGGTTTTTCCTTTAATTTTTCAGTTTACACGAGTAATTATCGAACAATATTAAATATCAAGTTGAATCATGTTCAAAAGTTTGGTGAAGACTAAATTTTGAATCCTAAGTGTGTTAGGATGATTAACTTGGACATAAATTTGAATTATGTAATATTTAGTGATTTTAAGTAGTTAAAATCACGCATATCCATAAAAACCGCAACCAAATATGTGATATTTGCTCGACTTAGGCGATTTGCATTAAAACTTAGCATGTGCATACATATTTTAATGCTGCAATTTTTAATATGATTGTCATATTTTGTTTTATATAATTTTGAATTATGTAATTTTACTTAGTATGGCCTTAGTTTTTAATCGATATTGCCCGAAATGTATGGGAATATTGATTCGGTTGTAATTTATGTGATCTGGTATCACTTTAATTTCCGCTTTAGTTTTTCTTTTCATTTTATATTGTATAAAGTAGAAAAGCATTGTAATTTTATTATATCAAGATGCTTCAAGACGGTGAAATTCCGAAAGGCGTTCCGACAAGACGGAGTTTTCTTGGGAGGCGTGCCAAATTTGAAGTACAAGGGACCAATGGAGTTGGTTTCCGAATTTGTAATAGTTAATTAGATTTTCTATTTTAGGAAGGCCATACTAGGATTTTTATCGTTTTTGCTTTGCATTTTCTTTATATGTTTGCATGCATAGCCAAATCGCCATAACTTTGCATCCATGCATTTTATTTATCGAGTTTAATTGACCGTGTCAATTATAATTATCGAGTTCACCGCTTTAGTTCACTTAAAACGTGATGGATAATAAATTGACATGACCTCACGTTAAAGAAATAGTTGAGAACATTGGCCGTACCAAATAGTAGAAACCATGAATCCCGATTTCACAAGGGAGTAAAGTCGGCTCACCGTAATACAAACCTTGTTACGTTGGGTAAGTGGGGTAATAAGTGTTATTACTTCGAAATTTGGGTTGGACTCAACGGAAGAGTGTTGACCGTTGTTGCACGTGTTCCGG
>JAGPOY010000634.1:6657-18237 GCA_018983105.1 Silene uniflora | reverse complement strand
GCAGAACGCTCCCTGCAGAAAACTCTCTACCTGCAGACACAGCCTTCCTGCGTGCAGATCAGGCCAATTGGTCACCTTGCTTGTAGAATACTCTGCCTCCTAATCATATAACATCGTTCTGTCTACAGGATATAAATCATTGGCTCAGGGGACCCAGCGTCAGGCATCTGGTCTGGACTGGTCCTCTAGCAGGATCCCAGCGTCAGGCATCTGGTCTGGACTGGTCCTCTAGCAGGATCCCAGCGTCAGGCATCTGGTCTGGTCCTCAACATAATCCCAACGTCTGGCAGCACATAAAAGCTCCTGGCACCCTGAATATCTAGAAGACAAACAACAACCAGAATGCTGCAGAAAACATTCTTACAGCAGCTTCCTGAAGCAAAAAATCACAGCAGTACATGCTGCCACCAGCCTGGTTCCCTGAGAACCAGAACGTGAAATAACAAATGATAAGCAGAAATACATATCCTCCACAACAAAGCTGTGAAAGTCATGCAGGGGGCAAAGGCTACATTGCCAGTCAAAACCAGCAATCCACTAGGCAAGCTGAATCATTATGGAGAATCTCAAGCTGAATCATTATGGAGAATCCCAAAACAAAACTGAAAGAAACTGGGGGCACACAACGAAAACATCCTGGAACTAGTCAGCAGTCTAGTCAGCAGATCCTGGTTCCAATATTCTGGTTCCCAAAACTCCACACGTCAGCGCGTGAACAACATTGCCTACAACTAGACCGACGCCTCTCCAACAAGTCAATAAAGGAGAATTCAGTCACCTTGAAGGTATGTACAATCCCTCCGATGAAAGTACAATTACCTAAACAGGCATACATCACCTTGAAGGTGGTACAATCCCCCTGATGGGAATACGACCACCTAAACAGGCATAGAATCACCTTGAAGGTGGTTCAATCCCCCTGATGGGAATGCGACCACCTAAACAGGCTTACAATCCCCCTGACGGGACCATATCGGGTGGAGAGTAAAGTTGGCTATGGCGCGTATAGGCTCATGACACTACAAGGTCAGCTTATACATAAACCATGGAATATTCTCCACCTAAGAGTACTACACCTAACAGGAGTGGAAAGCTAGTCTGCAGAAAATACCTCAGCAGTCCATGAACAAATAAAATAAAATAAGTAAGGCACTAGAATTAGGGGTAGGTCTTTTGCAAATTTAGAAAATGAGTCTTTTATATTTCTTTGTCTTTTTCCCGTTTCTTACCTTTTTCTTATTTTTTATTTTATGACCATAAAATATCAGAGAGTTGTGGTTCTGGAACCTATTGGATTCAGATTAGTTTCTGGGTCCCCCAGCGTCCCGATTAAGTTACAGGATTCTGTGGACTGGAACCATGTAACTGCTTCCCTCTGATGTGTCTTTTGATTCATGGAAGAGGAATTTTGCACTCTGCTTTTCATAACTTAACAGGCACACGTACTTTAGGAAGTCTGACCCTCACAAGGGGTCAGACCCCTAAACAGCGGGGCAGGCCGGTGCAGGACAGTCCCAACTTGTCTAGCCAGCCACAATTGCCTCCACTCGGCGGGTGGACACGAAAGGAACTAGGTTATACTGCCCATGGCTACACATCAGTATCCCTGAGATCACCCCCAAGACACTCTAAACCGCATGCATGCTAAAAAGTCCCAGAACGACTACAAACTTGCCTTGAATGACGCCCTAGACGGCTAGTTCAGCTCTCTTGAATAACACCCTAGACGGATAGAATTCAAATGTCTTATCTAAATTACGCCCTAGACGGCTAGAATTCAATCATCTTCGCTGAATAACGCCCTAAGACGGCTAAAATTCAATTGTCACTTCTGAATAACGCTCTAGACGGCTAAAATTCACTCTCTTGAATGACGCCCCAGCTCAGTTGGCTAATTCACCCAAATGTATTGTGGTTAACGCCCTAGTTGGCTAACACTACAGTACGCCCCTGATGAACAAGGTCAAGTAGTCCGCTCCCTGAGCAGTATATAAAACGGCATCCGAAAGTCTAAATCTGCCCCCTGGGTAGAAACGACAAGAAATATGTTTGAAAACATCTACAAAGATTTGCACCACGCAATGTAAGTTCCCAGAACACTCCATCTACGGTCCTAGAACGACGATAAACTTACCTACATACACGTCCTGAAATGACTTAAAACTTACTCATACCCCTTGGCCAGGGTCACGTAGCTATCATCCATCTATACATAACTTGTCTTGCAAACAAAGACAAAGCATATAGGATTGATTGACATTGCATTCATAGCATATTATATCCCCTATCATACATTAGAGGGTCCTCGCATGCGCATACACCGCATTACTAATATTTTGCAGGTATCACCTATACAACGAGTGCACAATAAACTTGTGCCGACGGTCCCAACATCCGACATCAGGACCCCGATGCCAGCCATCTAATTCCCAACATCTACCATCTGATTCCCAGCGTAAGCCAGCAGGATCCGAGCATCTGCCGCCTGGTCCCTGACGTTTGCCATCTGGTTCCCAGCATCCGTCATCTGGTCTCCATTGCCCATCATCTAGTTCGCATAATCCGCCAGCTAAATTAAACATCCTCCGTCAGGAATCCGCCTAGAGTCCACTTGCTGAAAAGATCTGCTAGCAGAAATCTACAAGTCAATATCTGTAGAATATCAGCTTGCATCTACATCCATATCAGCAGAATCAAGGAGTGCCAAAAATTAGTCTCCCAGAACGACAGAGTATGATTCAGTTGAATGAGAAGATCAGAATACCAGAATTCTGGGTAAAGAACAAGGATGCAGAACTATATTAAAATATCTAGCAGGAGTCAGACCCAGCGGGCTGGCAGCAGCAGCCTACTCTATCACGGCTTCACCAGTCTGTTGTCGCAGACATTCTACAGTATGCTCCAGTAGAGATCCAGTAAGCTGGCAGCAGCTTGCTCCAAAAGAGTTTCAATATCCTACCCCAACGGAAGTTCAGCAGGCTAAGATCCAGCTTGCGTTAACAAAGTTCCAGCCACCTCCTATGATGTACGGTAACTTATTCTAACAAAGTTCCAGAAGCCTGCTCCAGTACAGTTTCAATAGTCTCCTCCAGAAGAAATTCTGCAGTCTGCTCTAGCAGTCTAGCACGGTCTCAACAGTCTGTCCATCAGAGTTTCAGCAAGTCTGCTTCAGCAGTTTCTGTAGTCTGATCCATAGGGTTTTAGCGCCTCTCTTCAGCAAGAAGGCAGCATCTAGTTCCAGCAAAGTCTCCGCAGAGGCTGAATCCAGAGGGGTAGCAGCAATTTTTCCAGTAGCAGAATGACGACATGAGATAGAACCTAAGGAATTAATTTCCCTCCTCAACGAAGCTGAGAAGCGAAATTGGGGGCAAAGTGTTTGGGCAAAATTCCGCTATTGACCCCAGACAGTAGAAGCAGCCTGACACCAGACAGCAGAACAGTTCAGCATCAGACTCTCTAGACGAACCAGACAGCAAACTCCAGACAGCAGAATATGGAAGTCACGAAATAACGAATATATGCAATAAGGAATATATGGAATAAGGAATATATGCAATAAGGAAAGCACGGAATTGGAAAGAGTTGGAGATCAAATATGGCAAGTGCGAGAATAGGAAATTATATGCTTCAAGTCCTTATGGAAAGTCTTGAAGATCAAGCTAGGAAACCCTACCTTGGGATTATACTATAAATACAAGGAGCGGAGGGAAGAGAAGGCATCCCATATTCATCCATATTATTCATCCACACAAAGAAACACAAGACGGCGTACAAAGCTACCTTGCTCATCAAATACTACGTACAATAAACAAACTCTCCACCATGTTCCCACCATATTACATCCCAAGTACAACATTGATAACCCACAAAATAGCCCTGGCGTCTGCCCAGTTTGTGCACCGGACCAAATATCCGTCGTCATATCTGAACTCATTGTACTTGTACTCCGATTATTACATAGTGGACTCTTGGCGGGATTCCGACTCCCGCCGCGGTTGTTTCCCACATCGGGTTTTCCGCGTCACCAAATCTCTTGTGTCATTATTTTCTTGTTTTGCCCTTTACTTTACCTATATTCTGATTCAGTCATAATCACATACATAATCCGTCTCAAATCACACATAATCAAATATAATTTAACCCCTCAATACTTGGCTAAAAGGAGTATGCCACTTTAACCTTCCCACATTAAGTTTTGACAGTTTTTTACCAAAACAGTAGATTCTGATTATCCCTGTGGTCTGTGTATTCTGCTGCCACCTTCAAGACTGGTCTACTGTAGGGTTTGGCCCTTTCCTCTCTAGTTGTTTCCTTCTTTCCTCTTGCGACTTCTGCCATCTTCTTCCTGGCCCTGAGGTCCTCCTCGTACCGCATGGCTGGTTCTACCATGGCTTGCTCCTCCTCAAACCGTCGACAGGGGTTTCGAGTCATTTCTTTGTAGAGATCAGAATCCTCATGCAATCCTTGGCGAAACGCTTCAATTGCTGTTGTTGTGTCACAATTTTTGATGGATACCTTTTCCCTGTTGAATCGATTGATGTACTCCCTGGTTGTCTCCTCAAATCCTTGCACTATTCGGTGCAGATCACTTGTTTGCTTCTGTGGCCTTCTACTGCTGGAGAACTGCTGTACAAAGACGTTGACTAGCTCGGCGAATGAGGCTATAGTCTTGTTTGGCAAGCTCACGAACGATTGCAGAGCTGCTCCAGATAGAGTAGAGCCAAATCCCTTGCACATGCATGCCTCCTTTAATGGTCCTACTGCTGTAATGACCATCATCTTCTGCTTGTATTGGCTGATATGATCAATCGGATCAGCGGTTCCATCGTATAATGTCATTGTGGGTGCATTAAACCACTTTGGAACTGGCGTCAGCGCGAGTTGATCAATGAATTGAGAATCAGCGTAGCTTTCTCTATGGGAGTTGGCATTCCTGGTATCCGGTACATCATATCTTTCAGTTCGTTGTACTGGTTTTCCAGGTACCGCTGATAATCTATCTGGGGTCCGGGAGTGGGCTGATTGTAGCCTGGCATCTGCCCCCCAGTCCGGTTGTTCATTGGAGTCGGATACTGTATTCCAGCTATTGTCATCTGGTTCCCTGTAAGTGGAACTGGCATCTGGGCGAGCTGGAAATATCCTGGTGTCTGCTGCTGCCCGAATATTGGAGCTACCTGCTGATTGGCGAGGGGTACCTGAGGTATTCTGGCCGATATGATTGGCGTCATGTTAGGTACCTCAGTCCCCTGATTAGCTGGTGGGAGCTCCTGGTGCAGGTACGCAGGCTGGCCGATAGCTGGCGTGACTCCCAGATCCAATCGTGTGACTAGTTCAGAGGGGAACGGGCGTTGTGTACCCTCCGGGACGTCAGCGTCTGGCCGGTCCTCTAGTGTGACGTGGTCTGGGGAGTCTTGATCTCTCTCCCGCTCCATTGCTTGTGCACGGATGGTATCTAGGTGTGACCAGATCTTCCGGTTTTCCTTCAACGCTGCTACTTTCTGACTTCGATTCTCCTTTCTCAACGCCACCACAGAGTTGTGCAGGGCTTCTAGTGTTCCCTCCAACGTATGTGGTGTGTTGGGAGTTGACTGCTATGTTACCTAGCTTTGTATTTTGACCTCTGGATTTCTGATGACAGCAGGTTGCGTTGTGGCCACAAGGATTGCCGTTGTTGGTGGCGGCTGACTTTTTGGCGCCTGAGTTACCTTGGTGGTAAGCTTTGAAACTTGAGGCGGCGGCGTTTGTCCCTCCGGAGTGATCTGCTTGAGATTCTCTTCTCCCTTGGAAGTTAGTCCCGTGTTTCCTTCTTTGTTTCCAGCCATGGTGCTTTTGTATCCTGTCTGAATTACGATCACAGATGACGAAAACCTTGCCCCACGGTGGGCGCCAAACTGTTTTGGTATTTTTCTACCGTTTACTTAATGGGGGGTCAAGGTAGGTTAATTCTACTATATTTGATATCGTTTGACAATGTATGACTCGTAATAGTTTGAAAATTGCAAGATGAGCGATAAAGAGTAAATAAAAGACGAAATAAAGAGTAAGACACGAGGTTTTGGTGACGCGGAAAACCCAATGTGGGAACAACCGCGGGAGGGAGACGGTATCCCTCCAAGGAGTTTTACTATGATCTTTTAGGGCACGAGTACAATGTTAATGCTTGACGCTCGAGAATTAGGTTTTCAATATAACGTATGTGTGTATGTTGGTGTGTGTTCTTCGCCTTGAATCTGAATGCCTTTGATAGTGTTGCTTCCCTTACTTTTATAGTAGAGCTTCACATCTAAGGTTTTCTTTCTTCATTTCCACGTCCTTCCATAAGTAGCTACGGCTAAATATTTCCTTCTTCAGTTTTTGGTATAGTTTCCCTTAGATTTCTTTCCTATTCCGCTCTTTCCTTATTCCACGAACCCAATATTACGAATACCTTTATTCCATAATTTCCAAGTTCTGGAATCGTTTTATCCCTTAACATATTAGCCTGCTTCCTGACTCGTCTGGAGTAGGAGACACCAGACTTGGTCTGCTGTACGAGTTCACCTGGTGCCAGGCTGCTTCTGGTGTCTTTGGGAAGTAGCGTGATTTTTACCCAAACAACATACGTGAAGTACCTGTGCTATTCATGGGGTTATCCTGTTACGGACCCAGAGAGCTGCTGACCACATAAGCTCCAATATTTTGTCTAAGTAAAAAGAGAAGTCTACAAGATAGTAGCTACAAATTTGGAAAGCTGATGGTATGCCTACCGTTTTTTTCTTTTTTTCTTTTTTTGGGGGGGCTAGAAGATACAAACTTTGTACATTTACAACTACTTATTATCAAAAGTGATACCTCTTCAGGTGTAGTATGTTCCATGGTTTGTCAAGTCATTCCCCGTTCAAGGTCATTAACTTGTACTCACCATAGCCAACGATACTTTCCACCTGGTATGGACCTTCCCACTTGTAGGCAAATTTGCCTGCTTTCCTGTTCTTAGTGTTTTGGAATACTTCACGGAGGGCCAGGTCTCCTACCTCCAGGAGCCTGATTTTTACGTTCTTGTTGTAACTCTTGGCGACTGACTGCTTGTAGGCCGCTAGGCGAATTTTAGCGCTGGTTCTCAGTTCGTCTACCGTATCCAGGCTCCTGATCATCTCTTCATTATTTAGTTCCCCTGTCATGCATCCATACCTGTGGGTTGGAACTAAGACTTTTGATGGGATCACTGCCTCTGCTCCAAACACCAAGCTGAAGGGAGTCTGTCCTGTCGCCACTTTTGGGGTCGTTCTATCTGCCAAGAGTACTAAGGGTAACTCATCTGCCCACTTTCCTCCTAACTCCTCCAATCATTTTCTCAAGTTTTCAACAATGATTTTGTTACTGGACTCATCTTGTCCATTAGAGTGTGGGGTTCTAAGTGCAGATTTTTTCAAGGAGATGTTCCATCTGGCACAGTATCCATGTGCGGCGTTTGATATGAATTGTGAGCCATTGTCACATATGATTTCTGATGGAATGCCAAACCTACAAAGGATGTTACGTTTGATAAAGGAGATAACCTGCTTGTCTTTTACCTCTGTGAATGCTTCTGCCTCAATCCACTTAGAGAAGTAATCAGCCATTGCTAGCATCCACACCCTGTTTCCTGGAGACTTTGGCAATGGTCCAACGATGTCCATGCCCCAGGCCATGAACGGCCAAGGTGAAATGATTGGATGGAGAGGTTCTGCTGGCTGATGGATCATTGGAGCTGATCTCTAGCAGGCGTCGCATTTCTTAGAATATTCCACTGAGTCTGCCCTTATCGTCGGCCAGAAGTAGCCTTGTCTGAGAGCTCTAGTAGACAGGCTCCTGCCCCCTGCATGGTTTCCACATTCTCCGCTGTGGAGAGCATGCAATACCGTTTGTGCTTCCTGCTGGTTCAGGCATCTGAGGTAGGGACCTGCTAATGATTTCCTGAAAAGTACATTGTCAATTAGTATAAAGCGGGAAGCTTTCATCTTGAAGCTGTGTGCTTCCTTCTTGTCTGCTGGGAGGATGCCATCTCGGAGCCAGCTTAAGTAAGGTGTGCGCCAGTCTGTATCAGCTTCCTGTTCAGTACTGGCTTCCTGCTCTGTCGTATTTGCCAGGATGGCTGCCTGGTCTCCTGAATCTTGCTGCATTTCTAGTTTGCCCTTGTCTGCTTCCTCCGGCTTTTGTATTGATGGCTTTAAGACATAGGCGATAGGTATGCTTCCTAGCTCTGTAGGCTTGAAGGTTGCCCGGGTTGCCAAGGAATCTGCCTCCACGTTCTGGTCCCTAGGGATCTGCTTGATTCCACAATCTTTGAACTTCTGCTTCAGTTCTACTGCTACTTTCAAGTATGCGATCATTTTGGAATCTCTGGCTACATACTCACCATTCACGTGGTTAACTATTAACAAGGAGTCACTGTAAACTTCCAGATATTGAATTCCCATGTCGAGGGCTAGCTGCAGCCCCAGTATTAGGGCTTCATACTCAGTCTCATTATTTGTGGCTTTGAAATTACAGCGTACCGCCTGTGCTATTAGGTCTCCCTGTGGGGATCGTAGGACCAGACCTACCCCTGACCCTCTCTGGTTGGAGGCTCCATCGACGTTCATCTTCCATAACTCACTACCTCTTCCCTGATCTAAAGTCAAGATTACTTGGTCTGCCAGGTTTTGGGTAGCAGAACTGAAATCTGAAACAAAGTCTGCTAATGATTGTGATTTTATAACTGTTCTAGGGCCATAGACAATATCGAACCCGCTAAGGTGCAACGACCATTTGGACATTCTTCCTGACAACTCAGGCTTTCTCTTGATGGATTTCAGGGGGTAGCTAGTTACCACATGTATTGTATGCGACTCAAAGTAGGGGCGAAGCTTATGTGACGCTACTACAAGTGCAAGTACTAGTTTTTCTATAGATGTGTACCTGGTCTCTGCAGGTAGCAGAGACTTGCTTACGTAGTAGACTGGACGCTGCTCTTTGTCCTGCTCTCGGACTAGGATTGCGCTTACTGCCACCTCGGTTACAGCAAGGTATAGGAATAGTGGCTCTCCTGGCTCCGGCTTTGACAGAAGTGGTGGGGTGCTGAGATAGTGTTTCAGCTCCCTGAATGCTTGCTCGTGCTCTTGGGTCCACTCGAACCTGTTGCTCTTTCTCAATACGTCATAAAATAGTCTGCATTTGTCTGATGACCTAGAGAAGAACCGGCTGAGTGATGCTACCTTGCCAGCCAGTCGCTGTACGTCTTTCGGCTTTTCTGGTGATTCAAGCTATAGCATTGCCTTAATTTGCTCTGTGCTGGCTTCTATTCCCCTTTGAGTCACTATGTAGCCTAAGAACTTCCCAGAGGATACTCCAAAAGTGCATTTGGACGGGTCCAGTTCATTTTATATTCTGAGTGTTTTGAAGGTTTCCTCCAGGTTTAGCATGTGATCCTCTGAGCGTTTTGACTTTACTACCATGTCGTCGATGTATACTTCCATCGTCCTTCCAATTTGCTCCTTAAACATCCGGTTGACTAGCCTCTAATAGGTGGATCCTGCGTTCTTCAAACCGAAAGGGATAACATTGTAACAGTATATACCTCTCTCCGACATGAATGCTGTCTTCTCCTGATCTGCTGGATCCATCTTGATTTGGTTGTATCCGCTCCAGGCGTCCAAGAATGTAAACATCTGGTGTCTTGCCATGGCGTCTACCATGGCATCTATATAAGGTAATGGGAAAGGATCCTTGGGGCATGCCTTGTTGAGGTCAGTGAAATCCACACACACCCTCCATTTCCCGTTCTTCTTGGGTACCACCACGACATTGGATAGCCACTCTGGATATTTTACATCTCGAATTTTGCCACCTGCCAGCAGGTTGTCCACCTCCTGGTTGATTATCGTGTTTCTTTCAGCTGCAAATTTCCACCTTCTTTATTGGATGGGTTTGCACCCTGGATTGACGCTCGGCTTATGTGTTATGATTGTTGGATCTATTCCTACCATATTGTCTCGTAGGAACTTGATTAGCTGCTGCCTGATGTCACCCGTGCACTCTGCTCCTATCAGCACTATTCTGTCTGGGTGCAGGTTGTCCAGGTTGATTTGATCTAACTCTTCGGCTGGAGGCTCAACGTACTCATCCTGGACAGGCTCCCTCTGTAATTGTTATGCTGGCGGGGTGGCTCTGCACTTCAGTGCCTTCTGGTAACAG
Source organism: Silene uniflora (assembly GCA_018983105.1). Classification (NCBI taxonomy): domain Eukaryota; kingdom Viridiplantae; phylum Streptophyta; class Magnoliopsida; order Caryophyllales; family Caryophyllaceae; genus Silene; species Silene uniflora. The sequence goes on along the minus strand of JAGPOY010000634.1, from coordinate 8,043 downwards.
CCCCTGGCTTCTTCCTGGTATCCGCGTATTTCCTCCACTCCCTAGGGCGCAGGGAACTTTACGCACTGATGGTACGTTGAAGGGATTGCCTTCATCAAATGTAGCCATGGTCTGCCGAGGATGACATTGTAGGTAGATGGCCCATCAATGACGAGGTATTTAACCTGCTTGTTGATGCCTTCTACACAAGTGGAGATGGTGATTTCTACCAGTGAGTTAGTTGTTTCCCCACTGAATCCTACCAGCGGCACGGATTTCTTCTGCAGGTCTTTCTCGCTGAATCCCATATTCTGTATTGTCTTTAGCATGATCAGATTGACTGAGCTTCCAGTATCTACCAGAATTCTTTTAACCATCATCTCGTTTAGCTCTAGATTGTACTGGTCGGTCAGGCTGTGATGCATGCATTTTATATAGACTTTACGGTCCATTTTGGCACGCATTTATATGTCATTTAGGTGATTTTATGTCACTTTATGCCCCGAATATGCTACTTTATACTTTCATCGTTATTTTGTAGGTACAAGCTGAGAAGTAGTGGAAACCAAGCCAAAGCAGTCCCCAAGTACGCATATCTAGAAGATGGAGAAGACGGAGCAGAATCTTTGCGCATAGGGAAGCATGAAACTACCCTAATCCAAGCCAAAAGCCAAGCTATCATTCATCACGAGCTGAAAAGGAGAAGAAGTCCTCGATCGAGCTCCTGCTATGCTCGATCGAGAGGAATGAAGTCAAGAAGGTCCTCGATCGAGCTGTCCTGTGCTCGATCGAGGGATGCTATGTTGGAAGTCCTCGATCGAGGAGGTGTGTTCCTCGATCGAGAGGTTGCTGGAGGATATTGCTCGATCGAAGGGGTAAATCTCTTCGATCGAGTGATTTTTGTAATGGGCTTTGGCTCGTTACGCAATTAGGTTTAATTACGCACTTAGTTCATTATAAATAAGATTAGTACGAGATTAGCTAATCATTCAGAGATTATACATTGACTAATCAGATTATTTTCCATCGACATTTTCACTTCTCAGTACTTTCATTTCGAGGTTTGCATTTTGATTGGATCTAGTGTTCTCTACGCCGGATTACTTGAGATTGTATTGCTTCTATTCTCTTTTAATCTTAATCTATTTATTATTGCTTTTAATCTCCTGTTTCTTTATTTTAATTCTGCCCTAATTTTGTTTATGCCATTTAATTTCATTTATATCATGTCTATTATTAGTTATTCGATTGTTTATGATATTTATACCATCACAAGCATGAGTAGCTAAATCCGTTGATATGCTAGGATGAGGAAACCTGTGGTAGATGCATGATAGGGTTTGACATGTTAGGTTAGTCTTGAGATGAGAATCGTTCTATGCAATTTAATTGAGATTGGTTGAATGA
>JAGPOY010000632.1:0-18714 GCA_018983105.1 Silene uniflora | reverse complement strand
CATTTTTCCTTTTTCTTTTATTTATTTATTTGGACGTCTTTTTTATTACTCCCTCCATACCACACAAATGGTGACATGGTAAAAAAAACGATTTTTAAGAAAAGAGGGTAAAAGTAAGGGCAAATATGGAAAGTAATGTTAGGTTGGTGGGGTAGTAGTTGGGTTAAAATATTGTTAAATGTTGAGTTGGTGGGGATTAATGGGTTATTTGGGTGGAAAGTTTGGCCCACTAAGGGTATAAGAGTAAATAATAGACTATTTATGGTATGTAACCATTTGTATGGTACGGCCAAAATAGGCAAGTGTAACCATTTGTGTGGTATGGAGGGAGTATTAGCTAGTTCAAAGATTTAGGCTTTGTGAAATACGTCTCTACACAGATTAATTTACACTAATTTCCATTTAATATCATTATATATATTTATAACTTATGACGATTCTCACAACTAATTAAGGGTTTTTTGTCAAACACAACCTTTAAAAAACTTTTTTTTCCAAACACCACCTTTAAAAAAAAAGTTTGTCAAACACCACATTTAATAAATTTTTTGTTGTCAAACACGACCTTTTGGCCAAAGTTTGAGCGCTTGTAATGGGGTGACTTTCACTCGATGTTTGAGATAACAAACGAGGTCGGTTTGAGGTGTTTTTGGACTCGTTGGAAAGGTAGGAGTACAAGCTTTCCGGCGGTTGTCAACACGGTGGTCAAAGGTGGCCTTATGTGGGGTAGATTTGTGTGTAAAGTAAGGCTGGTCACAAGGGGTTCATGTAAGTCGAAATAGGATATTTTCGTGGGTCAATTCACTCCCCTTGAACCACCACTTGCAACCAACGACCACCACAAACAACACAACTATGACAATACCCTTCACTCCCCTCAACCTACATACCAAATTTCAAACCAAACAAAACATCATAACCCCATTAAAAGACCCTTGAAAACCCCTCTAACAAACCGTTGTAAACCCAAACTTCTAGCCCTTACTCTGACCAGCCTTACTTTACGCGCAAATCTACCGCACATAAGGCCATCTTTGACCATCGTGTTGACAACCGCTGTAAAGCATGTACTCTCACCTTTCCAACGAGTCCAAAAACAGCTCAAACCGACCTCGTTTGCTATCTCAAACATCGAGTGAAAGTAACCCCATTACAAGCGCTCAAACTTTGGCCAAAAAGTCGTGTTTGACAAAAAAAAATTATTAAAGGTGGTGTTTGACAAATTTTTTTTTTAAAGGTGGTGTTTGGAAGAAAAAGTTTTTTAAAAGTTGTGTTTGACAAAAACCCACTAATTAATCACTCCTTATGTACTCCGTACATAATTTGTTCGTTACTCAAAAGTAAAATTTGACATCAATAAGGCCCTTTCCTTAAAATTGAAAAAAATTATCTAAGCGAAAAAAAATGACACGACTTCGTGAAAAATAGGGCCCAATATGACATTTGAACCGGGCCTCCGAAATTTCGGAGACGGCCCTGGGAGTATGAAGTTATGGTCTCATAAGAAATTTAATTCTGACATTTAAGACTAGTATAATGTTAAACAGATGACTCGAGACAATTAATAAAAGAACAAATAAAGCAAATAACTCAAAAGGATTGTATTATGGGAAAACAAAGAAAACTGCAGACAAAATAAGCTACGTTTCACTCGGTTTCAGACCTTGTAAGATTCCCAAATACTCGTACAAAACTACAGTAGAGGCAATGGAATGGAACAAGAAATATAAATTATGAATTTTAAAAATAGGACATTAAGAATGCTAGCACACACCGTAGTTACTACACATGCCTAAATGCATAGTGATTCCAGTTCCACTAGTAGAAAAGAAAGCGCCTTACTCTAACACTACTACAACTACTAAAACAATGATCACAAATAACCAACATTTACAACCCTCTAAACCCCAATTTCGTTTTCCTCCCAAATTAATCTTAAAACCCAAAAACCCAATTAAAACTATGGTTTCAACAAATAGGAGTGACATACTAGACTAGCATACATGGGTTGACTCGGAATTACCAAGATTTTCATATCAAAATAAGAGCTGGTATGTAAATATCGAATACAGCTTGCCGTGAGTTAGGGAAGAACACGAGAACTAAAAACATTAAACAGACAAGCACAGATGGACTGATGATGTCTTTGTGCCCCGAGAATGTTACCACAATGACACTGATGACATCCTTGTTACATCGACGTTGATGACATCCATGTATATGGGCTTCTCCTTGTTGATTTTAACATCAAGCCTAAGATGATATGGGTTCATATGGGTATGAGAGCCAAGGGTGCTTCAAGGCCTCAGCTGCAGATGGACGTTTTTTTGGGTTTATTTCAAGCAAATGACCAACGAAGTCTATAAACCCTTGGTCACCCATCGGCAAACGGTGTCTAAGGGATGTCTTCTTAGGAATCAAGTATTCCAGCCTGCTTGTTTCCTGAAAAGGGAGATACACCATCAAAACAATTGTGGAGAAAGACCAATTTTGAGCACAAGTAATTTTCCAATCGCTGGAGTCTCTGAAACAATTTCTTACTACACTAACTTCTCTTATTGTATGTATATTTGTATTGTGAATTAGCAGTCTTTCAATGCCAATGCAGTTAGACAACATTTTCAAATTGAGCCATCTGGATACAACTTACGGAGTATTTAGTAATCAACACAGGTATAAGCATGCATACGTCAACGTCTAACTCCTTACCCTACCATACAAAACCTTGTATTCAAAAATTAATTTGTCTCATAGCTACAGTGGATAGATGTTTTTCCCCTTTCACCTTTTAAATCTAGATTGATTTATTGTATAAAAAAACACTAGAAATAATATTATTGTTATTATGCTACTCCCACAAATCCCATCTTTCCATATATCAACATATGTGAGCACGTGCGAATAATTTCGAATATTGGAAGATTAGATTGGATCGGAGGAATAACTATATTTTACTTTCTCCCTATCCATAAAAAATACAGTATAAAATTTTCATGCATTTCATAAAAACCAAGACAACAATAATACATAGTATTTCCATATCCAGATACATTTGGGCCTGCCCGGGATGGAGGGAATAAGACTGAAAAAGTTCAGGGAAATTATTATGGGTAATTTTTAAAGGTTTGGTATAGGGGCAATTATTCAGGTCCAATAGGAGTAATCGATTTTTCCTTCTCAGCCCATTCATCCTGCATCTCTTGCTTTCTCTCTCATAAACATTACATGTATTTCTTCACTCCCCTTTTTCATTGTCAAACCTGACATCAAGGAAAAATTCCATCTAGGAATCAATTTCATGGATAATTATCTCCCCACACAAAACTCCCCCTCAATCATTAAGGATTTAAGGGCATTCCAGGCAAGCCCTAAGAAGTGTTTAGTTCCAACTAAACCATAGTATTAAATCCCTGTTTAAGACTTGATCCTCAGATCAGTCATCCCCATCCGATCCCTGTGAAAATCGATAAGAATTTGCGAGACTTGATTCACGAATTTGGCCGAACTTATTCATGAGATTGAGTGACCTAATTTGCAGATTGTGATTTGATGCACGACTGGTAGAGTGCTTGAGCTAATGCAATAACCATTCCAAGAACTTGAGCTTATTCTTGAGAAAATGCATAACACAATTACTATTGGCGCGAATTATATCCCATCCCAACTAGAGTATACACATCTATCCACCCCACCTATCTCTCTTTGGGCATGCGATTATAGTGAGTGATGTATCAGTTTATTTTGCAGCTGTCACAAGGTGTGTTGGTAGTGGCGTCCTGTCAGAAAAGTTGAAGGGAGGGTTGATAACATTGGGTATGGTGTGGAAAAAAATGGTTGACGGGTAATGAAATGAACACCCAAGATCTCACTTTTTTTTTCCTACGAAAAACTTTATTCCAGAAGCAAATATAACCACCATAAGTAATACTTCCCTTACTCAAGACCAAGTACCCCATGATGTCATTTCACAAGTTTTAAGAAAATAATTAAATATGACTGAAAAGATGAAAGAGGCTTGCTAATTAGGAATAACCCATTTTCAGAAAACACAATAATTTTCCAACACTAGTAATGCAAAAGCCACAATACCATTATACCCATCCACATGCACGAGTCTGTTTGCCCCGTCATAGGACCATCACCATTAGTGAATTCACCCAGCCACCAAATTTGCACCCATCTTACCACCACCACCACCACTGCTACCAAACTCACCCTATCATAGAGCCACAAAAATGCCTGAGAATACTCCAACACTCCATTGGGCCACCACTTATCGCCTGGGACCACCAATATTACGTAAATCGGAGTCAAAAAGAGAGCAAGCAGATCTGGCCACATGGAACTAGACAGGGTAGAATCTAAGTCAGCGCTAGAGTAGATATCTGGGTTGCATGACTTGGAGTCTTGGTTAGGAAGTCACGTGGGTAGGAGGGTCAAGATCGGCATCCTATGGCTGTGGATTGGAAGAGTAGCGGGTCACCTAGGTCATCATCGCTGACGAAGTGGGGTACGGGCAGTAGGCTGGGAGTGCGGTGGGATCAGCTGTGTGCTTGGTGGAAGTGGATTTGGCTAAAGTGGAGTAAGGGAAGGTGGGTGAGGGGAAGAGTAAACAGGTGACTGGGTGTATTATCTGCCATAAAGGAAATGTGACACTTGGATTTAAATGCACCAAAAAGGAAAATGTGACTTTGGGATTATTATTTGCCATAAGGGGAAGAGTGGAATTAGTGGCTGGGTATATTATTTGCCATCAAGGAAATGTGACACTTGGATATGAATGCAGCGAAAAGGCAAATATAACAGCCAAAACACAAAAGCAGGAACCGAAGCGTCAAGGAGAAGCAAATACAACAACATACCTGATTTCTTTCGTAAAGCATGTGGTTCTTGGTAAAATATTTATAGGTATCCCTTCCCTTAGCAAGCATCTCCTGATCAATGGGCGCAATGATTCCAATGACACGGGCAAGTAAAGTAGCTGGGGAATCATTTTGGAAGAGTACCTACATTGCAAACATCAATAAGACAAAATTCCCTCAATCTAGACCACCAAAATTCGAATTAAACATTGAATAAAATCAAAATGAGATCAAACCAAGAATGTTGCCTCCAGTGTTACAGTCCCATTCAAGGTAAAGTCAGTATACCCCAAGAAAAAATAGGCGTCAAAATCCGTATAAAACGCAAAAAAGACTGGGCCAGCATATGTTCTTGGAGGTATCATAAAATTTCCAAAACCAGGATACTCCTTCCTATTCTAACTTATGTTCCCTATTTCCTTGTTTAGTCACCTTTTCTTCTCTATTTCCTTATTTGGACATAGAATTGTGTACGGATGGATAAGAATATCCCCACGGCCTACCCACTCACTCTCTCCTAACACCTCAGGCCCACCCCTCACTATCTCCTCCATCCACAACACCTCTCCACCACCCACAACCTCACCTCAGCCTTAACCCACCCCACCACCAACACCAACATCCCTCCCCTTCATCACCGCGACCCCCAAAACACCCACTCCACCGCCACCACCCCTCCCCTTCACCTGAACACGCCCTCAACCACTTTTTAAAGCTCACACCACCGCTCTACACACTCGGCCTACAAAATTCATCTCCCACCCCTGGGTTGGGGGATTTTGTGGTGATGTTGGTGTGAGGAGCAAGGTAATTTTGGGCTGGGTTTGTAGTGGTTGGAGATATGGTTGTAATGGTTTGGGCCTTTGGGGTTGGTTTGTGGTGGTTGGGATTAGGTTCTGATGGTGTTAGGCTGGTTTGGTGGTGGTTGGAGATAGGTGGGGTAGGGCATTTGGTGTATTTCAGTTGGGTTAGTAGTGTTTTTAGGCTTGGTTGGTGGGGGTTGGAGATAGTCAGGGCTGAGTTTGTGGTGGCTGAAGCTGGGTTGGGGATAAGTGGGTGTTCGGTGAGAGGGTGAGAGAAGAAGACGGGTAGGTGACATGAGGGTAAAAAGGTTAATATTCTCTCTTTGTTAATTTTGGGCTTTTGGCACCCAAAACAAACGACAAGATAACTCAGAATAAAAGGGAGTATTTTATTGGTGATAAGAAACTAAAAAACATCACAAAGTAAGAACGCAGATTTGGTATAAGTTCAATTACCCTAGCAGTGTAACTAATTCAATTGCTTCACTGATGAACCAGGAGAATGAAACCCTAGTACGGGATAGAGACATAGGGCTAAAGAGAGCCAAAATACACTACTGCCTTCTTGATCATTGAAGCGTCTATGGACCATAACGTTAGCAATTACTCCAAAGACAAACCAATCGTGAAGTTAGCGAGTAATAGATCTTTCGATGATTTTTGAAATGCGAAATTTGAACATTACTAATCTCTATCACTTAGCACCAACAGGTTGATATAACTGGAAATGTGAAATGTAATTAAAAGCACTAGCAGATAAGCAACACATTACATCCCAGCTAAATATTCAAACACTGGGAAAGCAGGGGGACAATCAAATTACTGTCTTCAGAACTGAGTCCAGGCCAGTAAAAACTCATACAGTAAGACGAACATCTTATAAATAGAATTCAAAAGATCAACCGATTAAAGTGAATCACTTAACTTAAACGCAAAACAAAAGAAAGTAACTGAACATACCGGACCCATATAACACCATTATACCAGAAAAAATCAGGTCAACTGAAAAACCGAACTTACATTGCCTGTACAGAGCTCTGCCAATATGCATCCAAGGGACCATATATCAATCTTTTTGTCATAAGACAAACCTAATATTACTTCTGGTGCCCGGTAAGACCTTGATTGAACATATGAGCAGAGGTGATCTGTTTCAAAACAACTGCTGCCAAGATCTATAACTTTCACCTCACACCTGCTGTAGCTTTTAACTAGGATATTCTCAGGCTTCAAGTCACAATGAATAAGCCCAAGGCCATGTAAAAATCGAAGGGCCTCCAAAACTTGGATCGTTATCGACTGCATAAATGAGAATCAAACGAGCTCATTCAAATCCACAAGAAGAAAACTGATAAACGACAAACAACAATCCCAACCTGCAATCTCGGCATTGTAAAATAGACTTCACCACCAGATTCCCTATTAAACTTGTGAAACTCGTACAAGTTTGCCTTGAGAAGTTCACAAACAATCAGCAAGTGCTCCTGCAAAAATACAGAAACACCATCTTATTAGGCGTAATTTATGAGAAAAACTAACCACACAAACATCACATCTTTGCTAGTCTCGATGAAATATAAGCACATGAGTACAACAGCAGTAATTACATGCCCCTAGTGTCTCAAGAGCTCCCGCAAATGCTGGCTTAGAGTAGTGTGAAAACATGGTCCCAGAGGCATTGGATGGCGGAAGAACACTAGAATGCAATTTTGTGGGTCTGATGTTCTTTGTAAAATGGAGAACTGATAGAAGGATTTAGCTGGGTGGAATTTTTTTCTTTTTTTGGTAATATTCAGAAGACTAAGAAGGATTTGAGCCTTTAATGAAACACTCATGTTTCTTGATTCATGTCCATCTGGGTTGGAAATAGTTGGACAAATAAAAGAGGTTTGTGCTAAAGCTTGATAAGCTTCTTTTGATAGGAGACTTATTGGTGGTAACAATCTCTCATCTCTTTCTTCGCGGAGGCAAATTGCAATACCAAATTTATTTATCTAAAAAGTTACTTAGGAGGAAGATAAAACACACAAGAGTAGCAATGAAGCTGGTGTGTGGGTTACAGATGAACATGAGAATGGTATGGCTTACGATAACTATTTTCATAATCTGCTAATGCCAAAACACCCATGGAACTTTGCTAAAGTAATACTTCCTCCGTTCTAGTGAATTCTTTACGTTTGCTTTCTAGGCATTATTCATAAGTGAAGAGAATCTTCAATAAAACTTGTAAAATATAACATAAAAGATAGTTATATGAGATCTTGTTTAAATTATGATCTTACAGAGTGCATTATGATCTTACGGAGTGCATTATGAATATCATTTTTTTATAATTTTTAGTAATATGTAACTAAAGATATGAACAAAAGAAAACGAGCATTGATATACGTGTATAAAAGCAAACGCAAAGAATTCAATGGAATGGAGGAAGTACAAAGATAGCATTATACAAACGATAGAGCCCAACGTAGCAGTGGTAATGCCTGCAGTGGCCATTCTAGATGGAGGAAATATTCCCTAGAGCAAATCCAACCAATCTTGAGACCAGATGGTATGAAAGTTAACTTCTTCCAACGTAGCAGTGGTAATGCCTGCACTGGCCATTCTAGATGGAGATGAACATTAACTTTGTTATCGAGTGTTTAAATAATGTGAAATTTCTGCCTTATTTTTGCTTGCGTTTTTGCTATATGAGATACACCGTACGCCGTTGTGACCAAATGTCCACACCTTGGACATATATTAGACTTTGTGCTCCAGCTCATTCCACCTTCCTATGCCAGCCAAATAATTATGACAACTCCTACAGATGTCGCGCACTCTTGCCTCAAGGATAATGAAATGAAAACAAGGTAGTTCCCTTATTCGGACCTCTTTAGGCTACCTTAGGCCATCACCCATCTTAGATTGGCACAACCTGATGGAAGTGAAAGGGTCATTAAAAGAGGGTGTAGGTGGCAGGGTTTAAAATCTCGGCCGAGTCGTATCGTATCTCCCGAGATGTATCGGTATTGGAGGCTTCCGATACGAGATATCCCGAGATATATCGGGTAAATTAGAAACAGGAAAGTATCGGCCAAGACGGCCGATTTATAAAGTGTATCGGCCAACTTGGCCCGATACAGCCCGCGATGAATGCGATATGAACGGCGTACGGTGTATCTCATATCAATGCTTGGGCATAGTGTCGACGAAACTCCATCCTTGGCATAAGGTCAAGGTCCAGAGTCACTCGAGTTTGATGCAGAAGATGAATTGAAAATTCCATTATGTTCAATACACCAAAGGAAGGAGTTTACTCGATCAAAACAAGTTGCCATTTTGCGCATTCCCACCTCCTGTCCTCCAGTCCAAGATGGTCAATTGGAAGAGTCTAAGGACCAGTTCAGGAGTGAGCATCGCTACTAGGATGAGGAAGAAAGTACGGTGTGTTGGTGTACTACTAAAGATCTGCACTGTTCTGTAGACAGTGTGTCGTAATTTCTTACCATTTGGCATGAATCTGTGGCATCGGGGGAATGAAGTTGGTCCGACCTGCTGCCAATATGCCAATATAGAACCGTGAAAAGTTCGATGTTCATGTTTGGTAGGAAGGAGGCCGAAAGGGTATGAAAGAATAAACTTGCTTGACCAGAAAGCGAGGTACGGAGGACTGGATATCTTGGGGGGTTGATAGTCTAAGCTTGGGAGAACTGGAGACGCACTATGATCCTCTGGGTATTGTGAAGTCATAGAAACAATAAACTTGATGGAGATGAGATGATGGAGATAGTCAGATTTATATCCAACATAGACAGGTAACTAGGTGCTGCCAATAATGAAGAAAATGCATTCAAATTATGAGGCAGTGACGGCCAATGTGCAGTAGATGAAATGGCTACCGCCACGGGAGGGTACACCTTAAGGTAAATGTGAATGAAGGCGTTTAAGTGGGAAGAGATGTAGAATGGGAGTGGTTAACCGAGAGTATGAGGTGTGCTATGGGCAGTTGTGCAACAATTGAGACAGGAAAGGAGTCCGAAAGTGAAGAATGCTAAGAGCAGCAAACTTCCTGTCAAACTACTTCAGGAAGACTGAGAATACCGTTCTTTTTCTACGTTGAATAGAGTTTTGTGAAAAGGAAGTAAAACGGGGCTTCACACTCTATCTTACAACAATTATTCCACTAGGCTGTGAGGATATTGCAAACACTTGATCTAGGACTTCATGTTGGTGTTTAACTAGTATTATGGATTATGGATTCCTTTTTTCTCCTCCAACAAAAAAATAATTCCAACTCCAATTCATGCTAATTAGAGATCACAGAAATTGCATACTATTTCTATAACAATCCTCCACACATCTATTTTTATCTTATTGCGGTCGCTCATCACAGAAAATGTTGCTAGGGGTAAAGGGAGACCAAAAAAACCCTTGGTTGAAAGTGATTGAACATGACATGAGATTTCTCGGGATTGTAGAGTGTATGGTGACGGAGAGAGCACAATGGAGGGAAATGATACATGTGGATTTTTAGTATGCGTTCTTATTTGAACTATTTATCATTTTCATTGTAATTTTAAAAATTGTTTGTTTACTTTGAGATTTACCAAATGTTTTACCTAAAGACATCTTATATAATCATACTTTGTTACTTTCAATATTTTCTAAAACATTAATTTTTACTTCTATTTTCAAAACTATCGTTACTAATTTTTATTTTAGATCTAAATTCTAAGTTTTTAAACAAGACAACTGAGTTTTTGATATTGAAACCTATAAGTTTAACTTGACTTTTGTATTATGTTTCACTTCCCATCTACTTTTCACTTTTCTTTTTCATCCTTTTCACATTCTGAGGTGCGCGATCACCGAGGGACGGTTCTAAAGGATGATTAATGTCAGCCGACCCCAAATCATTTGGGATTACGGCTCTGATGTTGTTATTATAGGTAACAGAAACATAGTAACCTTTTAAGCTTCAACAAAGTGTAACTTTGGGCAGCCTCCTCCGGTTCCAATGGCAAAGAGGAACAGATCAGATTTATGCCAGTCTCGTCACAAGACCAAAAGGAATGTATAATTTCAGCCCAAGAGAAATCAAAATAATAGGGAAAAGAAAGGGAACCAAGTGAACTTACACGATAGTAAAAGTAATCATACAATCGAAGAAGGTGGTACTTGTCACCAGGATCGTGTTTGTTGACATATTTGAGAAGCTTTATTTCATCAAGACTCTGATCGAAAAAATCCTTGTTATTCTTGATTATCTTGACACAAACATCCATGCCCGTATGCAGATCATGTGCTTGAATAGCTTTACTAAATGCAGCTGATCCAAGGTATTCAGTAACATGGTAACGGCCGGCTATGACAGAGTTCAGTACAACATGGAAGTTTTTGTCCTCTTCAAAGCCAGTTCTGGATAATAGAATATGTCCGGGTAAATTAGAGTTAAAACCAAGATACAGTCAACTAGTCAAGATTAAACTGTATAGCAGTAGGAGAATACAATAAGAACAACAATATTACCCATTGCCTCATGGGCTTCCGCACATTTAGAGGCACGGGATATTGACGTACACAGTCTTACCACGTACAAGCACAAATAAGCTATATCGAAATGGCCTAAAATGAAAAATTGCACATTCTCTAATAGCATAAAGAGACAAATTCACAGTTTTCAAAGACCAATAAAGCTTAGAACGTGCCATATAAAACGGCCACTTGAACGTAATTAATGTAAAACATAGCTCACAGTCAAAGAGAAGATAAACAGAACTAGACTCCTTTCTGTTCCTTCTATTTCCTCGCGATATGTACTACCAACAACCTTTTACGGATCATAATATGATAAAAGATTATGAAATCAAACTAGGCCAGTTTTACTTTGCACCTCTACACATTTTGAGAGATTCATAATCAAAGTTAAACAACTCTTACGACAAAAGAAAAATGGGATAGAGGCCAATGTTTAAAAGTTCAAAAAAGTATAATTCTGATGAAGAAAGATAGTTGGTAATTTGGGATAGCCTAAAACCTAACACACACCTGATGGCTTATCCCAAAAACAAGCTAGAGAAACATTTTTCTCTAAAAGGTTGATTTATCTGTAAAAGTCTTAACATTTTCTCAGAAAATCATGCCATAAACCTTTAAACTTCTACAGAATCATAACTCAAAAGAAAACTTCTATAGAATCATACAAGGTAACTGTTTGGAAGAGACTGACGAATTTGTCTGGGTGTACTCTACACTAATTTAGGGGGCATTTGGTTGGGGGTATTCAGGAAAGGGAAAGGGAAACAAAATGGTTGAAACCCTTTGTTAGTGTTAGTTTGACCAAAACAATCATTCCCTTTCCTCCTTTCTTATCCCCAAACCCCTCTAAATCCTTACCCCTCACCTCCCCAAGGTATCCCGTACCCTTTCCCCCTTAACTCATCTCTTTACTCACCACCCACCACCCATGGCCACTACCACCAAGCCCAACCACAACCACCATGTGAAAGCTGACACCTGCCGTCAGGCCACCTGATCTGCGATGAACTCCCCATCACAGCTCCGAACACCTTCCGTCCCACCCCAACCAACCACCATCACTGCCCAATGCCCAACGCCCTACCCTAAACACCTGCGGTGCCGGTGCCGGCTACCGTTTTATGGATTTTTTTGGTGGTTGTTTTAGTGGTGGCAAGAGGAGTTTCGCATGGAGGAGAGGAAGACGGCGAGAAAAGGCTGTGAATTGGAAGGTGTCGCCAGCGACGAGGGGTTGTCGCCGGCACCGGTGACATTTTTCGGTCGGTGGTGGATGATAGTATTGGTAGAAGTTGGTGTTTGTTGGGGGTGATAGTAGAAATGGGTAATCAGTGATTCCATTTCTTATTTGTTACCAAACATGAAGTTAAATTTGGGGTAATCCCATCCCTTTCCATCCTTCTCCCTTTCTTGATTCCGTTCCCTTTCCCTTTCCTGAACCAAAAGCCCCCTTATTATTTTCAAGAATCATTTTTTTTTTCATCATAGCAGAATCATATAAAGCAGTCAATTTAAACTGATTATCAACAAATTTGAAAACAAAGTTCCTGAGAAAGAATAGATACTTTTAAAATATATAAAACTGCTTACAGTAGGTTCTTACATTTTGGCGTACCATTCCTAAATTTGTATGACATTGATGTAATCTCCCAGAAGCATTTATGAATTTCACACAAAATAACGGAATTTCAAGAGTTACAATAAAGTGGATGGGGGATGCAGTGTCAGATAGAAATAGGGAGAAAGAGTTGGGTTTACAGCATCTAATTCTTGGAGGTTCGCAGTACTAGCTATGGTTTGGCGGAGTTTGGTAGAAAAGAATCCTGTAGTTCAAGGATTAGGCGATAGTCGATAAACATCTTTAGGGAAAATTATTTCTCTAGCCAGACTTCTTATAAAATGTGTATCATTAGACTTTGTCCTCTACTCCTAACTTAAAAACGAAGAGGACATGCTGATAAAAGCTTCCATCACAGTTATTGAGCAAAACTCGCATGATACAACTCACGTGCTATACCGTTTACTGATCTGGAAACTACTTATTGACCTCTTGGAACTTGGAAGTCTACTCCACTTCAATTCACACATTATACGCCTAGCTTCAACCACTACGCCTAAAAGGTATTGATCCAGACCTAGAAACAAGAATACAGCAGACTTATTCAGAATTAACTAGACATTCAAGTTACCTATTCTTCCTGTGAATTATTTTCAGATTGAAAGTCTCAAATTCTTCTTCCTGGGTCTTTATCTGCCTCACTTGTTCCTGTACAGCAGCTGCTTCTTCATCCTCCAAAGCTGCTCCTACATCTGCTTCTCTTACATTTGCAGTTTTTACATCGTCAGCTTTCTTAACACGCTCGTTTTCAGCATATACATAATCTGAAAGAGTAGAAGGAGTAGATTCCGCTGATCTAACACCGACATTCTCGTCATTTTCAGGACTCCTGCCAGGTGAAGAAGTGCTATCATCATCTTCTAAACAATTTTCACGTTCATCCCCTACGGTGTCGTTTTTTCTTGACCATACCGATTTAAGCGCACCCACTGGCTCATCTACCATGGGAGGAACAAATGAAAACCCCATATCTGTATTTTGCCTGTTTGTTTTTTTCCTATCATTGATTGTCCTATTCTGAGGATACCTTGGCGCACCCAAACCAACCTCGTGATCATGAAAGTATTCCAGATCCCCTTCACTGCTTCCACCAATCAAACTATCCCGCACTTCACTACCAACATCGGCAGCGTCACTATTTATTCCGACCCCAATAGATCGAACAGAACCATGTTGGTCATCTTCTAAACATGCGTCATCTAGCACAAGCCTTCTACATTCATTCATAACTTTACCATCCTCCAACAAGATGAGGTCATCTGACTGTGTCACAAACCCTTGCCAAACAGGTTCAGATCGCATCAAACTTAGTTCTTCCTCATCCATCAACTGGCCATCATAACGAGCTATCAAATCATTATCTTCAACCTTATCATATACTTCAGAAACCGAGAGTCCAATAGGATCATCTGAAGCTGAAATTGGATTCATGTTTCTAGAATGTATATACTGCTCACCCAAAAAGTAAGAATCCTCGTCAGCAAAAGATTGATCATCCTCTTCATTTTTTGTTACAACCCTCTCTTGAGGATCTGGAATGCTCCCATGTGCAGTTCCTTTTTCGTTGTCACTTGGATAGTCGATTTCATGAGCTAAAAACCAGGCCTCGTCATCAATAGGTTGTCTCATGTAACCGACATCATCGTCATCGTCATACTCATCTGAATCCCAATAGTCATTAGGGTAGTCAATAGATTCACTTAATCCATCCCCAATAGTTGCAAAGCCAGAGACCAGATCAGTAGTGTCTTCTGTTATGCCACGACTTACCGACAACCAGTTTCCCCCTGCATTCCTCTTAGCACCTGGAGTAGGATTTCGTATCTTAAGTTTGCGTTAAGCTTTTTAAAAGGAAAATGCAAGGAGATGTATGAAATTTCAATACAAAATGAAGGGAGAAAAGCAAAGGAAATTATAAAGTAGGGGAATTAATGATAAGAGCTGAATAAATGTACCTTTAACAAGGATAAAGAAAAGATATATTCAATCATAAGTTTGAGACTGTAACGTTGCTGTTTTTCAGGATACTAAAAAGTATACATTCAAGCCACATGTTGACTGAATGCAGTACGTAATGACAAAGAAAAGAGCATGGAATCTGTACCGGGCATAAACTTAACAATCCCAACCAGAAAACGGCTATCACAACAGACAAATCATTGTACCCTCCTTTTAAGTGTGTTTGGATACAAAAATGAGAGGGAGTGGGAGAGGGGGGAAGGGGAGGGGAGGGAAGTGAAGAGGGTGACTTTTCCCTCCGAATCAATCCACATCTATTTTGCTCACTAAACAAAGGAAATAGTCTCTCTACCCTCCCCTCCCTTTCCCTTTAAATCCCCCTACCATGCTTACAAATTGGAAGGAGGAACAAGCCGAACAACTATCATGCTTACAAATTAAGATACAAAAACATCAAAGAGGCAAATAATTCAATTGATTAAAGCATAAATACGAGATCAATTAACATCAGAGAGGTACTAACCTGAAGAGTTGATTTCCTGCCCTACGGGAACATCAAGATAAGACCCGATAAGGTAAGCATTGTCAGAACTACCTAACTTCAAGCTGGGCCCATCATGATCAAATCTTTCTTCCCAGGCAGAACACAGTGGTTTATCTTCTGACTTGAGTCTAACTGGCGGTAACCTTGGGAAGTCCTCCTTTTGACTTTCAAAAACCATGGGTAAACCCAAATCATCAAGATTCTTCTTGTCACAAATCCCTTGAAGCTTTGCAAGGTATAAGGATCTTCCAACCTCATCCACCTGCTCCTTAATATCTGTTCTTATGCCAACTGTATCGGTTTTCCTTGAGCCTTCCTTAGCACCAGAACGAATGTCACTATCACTGGTGGTTGGAATATCTACGCTTGAAAATGAGAGAACACTCTTGACAGTACATCCTTTCCACTGGCCTGTGGATGAATTAGGACCCTCTTCATTTTTCATCCACAACTCATCTTTAACTTTTTCTTTAGACTGAACAAAGCCACTTTGTTTCGGTAGGTCAACATCTTTAAGATCACTTTCTTGATCTGCGCTTAGTTTTGCAGAGGTAGAAACCCAGGATAGCCGTTTTTCTGTATGAAAAGCAAGCTCATTCTCAGGTTGCACTTCAATCTTTCCTGCTTTTGATGTCTCAGAAACATGGTACTGTGAAGAGCCAGAGTCATTGTCTTGATTAGGTTTCCAAGTATACAAATCAAGCACAGCATCTTCAGACCCTCTTGAGAAAGTGAAGCCTTTATCAGTTACTACAACAGCTTGGATGGGTGTTTTATGTTCAGTAGGGGTAGTCGTTGTGGCCTTCCACGTACTCTCTTTACCATTTTTGTTGGTTCCACACTCAATCTCCTTAACAATAAGCTCACCAGAGCTCTCACCACTACGCCAAGAACTAGACTCTTGATTTTTACCAGACAACTTCACATTTTCTTCAAGTGCCTTCTTACTCTTCTCCTTCTCTTCAAGGACAAGTTTCTGAAACCCATTTTTATCAGGGCGATTACCCAACTCACAACGCAATGCAGCTTCGGCCCTTGAAAATCCCTTTTTTTGCAGAAATTCTAGAATGAAATCAACTGAGCTCGCATCTTCCATTTTAGCTACCTTAAGTAAAAACAGGCAGCCAAGCAACCCTCCTAACTTGAACACTTGTGAATATTCAACTCCAAAAACATGAAAATATATTTAATCATTCAAAACCGAAGCAAAAGGCGGCAATCCCACCCGTTGCCTTGCAACCAACATTCCATATATTGGCCCCTCTATCATGCTAACTCCACATTCCCTAATACCTCGAAAACTCGCCTTTTTTTTTATTTACTTCTAAACAATTAAAAATCTGTACACAACACACGAAAATACAAGTTGAATTAGCTTACATACACACAATTTTTGGCATCAATTTAATCCCACTTTAAATTAAACCACTAATTCCGAAATACAGGACTAAAAATGAAGCGTGAGAAAATAAGTAATTCAAATCTACAACGAATAAAAAAAACATTAAAAAAAACAGATCAAATAAATAAACAACGAGTGAAACAAAACATGACCTTACCTAAGAAATGCAGAAATGGTTGATTGCGGCTAATGGAGATTGAATAATTGGAGGAGAAAGTTGAATTAGGGGTTCAATTTGGGATTAGCTGAACATTGGAAAAGGGGTAGATCTCCACAAATTAGGGTTTCGCTAAATAAATAAAAAATGTCGTGAAACGTTAATTGGATTGGGGGGAAGGGGATTGAAATCTCAGTTGAAAGTTAGGGCTACAATTAATTCAACTACCGAGGAATTACAGAGAATGAGGGACGGAGGGACGGAGGGAGGAATGAAAGAAAGAGAAACATCTAAAATGAGTCCAGTTTTTGCTAAATGTACTTTGAGCTATTAAAAGCAATATCAATTTTTTTTTTTAATAAGAATCCTTCCCCTGTGGAGTTTGTTTACCAAAGTCACTCGGCGGTTTTGGAATTAAATCCCCTGGAGTAGCTACTAAAACTCTTCAAATGAAACTTTTATGGAAAAGCATAATATATGGGTCAAAGTAGTAACAAAAAAATACTTGAGAAATTGTTCACTTTTTGAACATAAACATAATTATGTCTGTTCTTGGCAATGGCGTAAACTCATGAGTATTCGGGATATGTTTAGAAAGGGATTGAGATCGCAGGTAAGTAATGCTAACAATATCAAATTTTGGACTGACAATTGGGTTTTTCCTTACCCTCTTGCTAGAAATATTGATGACCATAGTAACCTTGATTTAAATCTTTTTGTTAGAGATTTCATAACCCATGATAAATAATGGGATGTGAGTAAGTTATCAGATGTAGTAAATAATGAAATTACTAATCAAATAACTAATATTCCATTGCCGCACAATGATTTTCCAGATACTCTTATTTGGGGGCTGTCTGTGGATGGAAATTTCTCTACCAAAACAGCAACATGGTTAGCCAAAGGCCTATTCGATAGAAATATTAATAAATGTGAATTTTATTGGATTTGAAAACTAAATGTTCTGCCAAAATTGAAATTTTTTCTTTGGAAAGCTTGTGTTGATGGCCTTCCTAAGAAAAGTAGGGTCCTAAGAAATCATATAATTGTCTTACCTCAGTGTATTTTGTGCAATCATCCAATTGAAGATAAAGATCATTTCTTTTTCAAATGTTCCTTGATTGGTTCTGTTATCCAAGACATGAACGTCATTAGCGCTAACGAATTGTTGGCAATATATGATAATATTGCAAGTCAAAGTTTTATAGCAAAACTTAATCACCTGAAAAAGGTAAATCCAAATGCCAATTTCATTAAGATTGTATTTATTTGGTGGAACGCTTGGTTCCACAGAAATGACATTATCTTTAATAATGTGCATATTAATATAAACAAACTTATTACGTTATGTAATAATAATAGCATTAAGACTTGGAAGGAGACAAGATATAAGGATCTCAACAATCCCGAAAAAGACGAGTCAAGTAAAAACACTTCTAGTAAGGAAGAAATATGTAATGCCCCGTAATTTGATAATAATTTATATAAATAATTTACGTAATTTGAATAATTAAATAATTAGTTAATCGTATTTTATAAGTTATAATCGGAATTATATTATATTATCATATTATTATTATTATTATTATTATTATTATTATTATTATTATTATATTATTATTATTATTATTATTATATATACATTTATTCGCATCGTAAACTTTTAGTGAGTCGAGTTTATATCGTATTTTATTGAGTCGGGTTTACATTGTAGTTGCTATTGGGTCTTGGATCGAATTGGGTAAGATAAACCCATTTACTCATTTACCTAGTTACCCAATTACCGTTTACCCGACCCTTTTACCCAAACAAAAACCCGAGAACAACACCCTTATTCCATCAACCGTCTAAC
>JAGPOY010000631.1:2897-26346 GCA_018983105.1 Silene uniflora | reverse complement strand
TTAAATAGTGAGATTCTAATTTTTCCATTGTTGTTAAGAAAAATTTAGAATACTTTCTAAATTTATTTAATTTTTAATAATATAATCTTTTAAGAGCTCTGTAAAACAACACTTGAGAGACTCGGAAGCTTTTTGGTTGATACCTTAGCTCCAAGAATTGACTCCTATTTATAATTATAGGATCAATCCACTTTAGGGTTCTCTTTTGATGTGAGACAATTCAACTATTTATATGTAGTAGTAGTAGTAGTATATTATTAACACATGCGTTTTTTTTTCAATGTGGGAGAATATTTGTCATACTTTCCTAAATTACTTTCCTCTAGAGAATTTGTTAGTTTTATTAATATTTTAATCAACCAGCCAATAAAATTGCCTGAAAAAACTCTCTTTTATATATATACTAGATTTAATGCCCGTGCGATGCACGGGCCTATTTGCAGTAAACTATAATGTGTGTATAGTGTGGTAAATTTTGAAGGGTATAATCTTTTTCTTTTAAACTATTTCTTTACAAAATCTGATTTCTTTGGTCGTCCTTCCTATCCATTCAAATTGCAACACTTTTTAATTTCTAATTTTCCCCCCATATATTCTAAGGCTCTGATTTTTGGGTTTAATGGAACTAAACTGAAATAAATTGAGCTGGCGTGGCTGAACTGAATAGAAATAAAGCTGGATTAAGCTGACCTTAACTGAAATGGGATAAGTGAACTAAATAAGAGTTGAAATCGAGTCGATAAAATACCATAGTCTTTCAAAGTGAAAAAAAGAGAATACTCAGTATCATCAATTACCTCTACACAGAATCTCAAATATTATTAGCTGGAAAAATTATTGACATTGCCGGTGATTCCCACGTAAAATCTTGCATCCTTCCCTTGCGCCTAAAAACATTAGGAAAATCAATGATTAGAACTATAAGGAAAAAAAGGTGGACAATAAATTACATAATTAATAAGCATATAATAATTTAAAAATACAAACTTGCATATACGGAATAATAATTAGCAAACACAAACATATACTCCGTTCAAAAGGAGTCAACATTAGATGGAGATTGATCTTTTATCAATATATTGTAAGTTGAACGCATGAAACCTTCTTTTTATACCATATACAAATGCAAAGTTCAAGTTGTAGTCAAATTCTTTTGTACGATACAGATACAAAGTTCAAGTTGTAGTCAAATTCTCAATAATTTATCTCAATATATTATATCAATTTAACTAAAATTCTATTCATAAAATAATTAGATAATTTTGAAGGGTTGGACTCTCTGTAATCGCTCGAAAAAAGCTTCTTTTATTAATAGGATTATTTCACAGGAATAATCCAACCTATTGCTCTCCAACCTGTATTAATCCATCCTATTCATAATCCCACATTAATCCAACCTATTACCCGACTTTCCCATTTTGCACCAAAGTGAAGGGAAACCGGTTGAACTGGTAAACAATTACCATGTATCTCCTCATTTCCTCGTCAATTCCAAATTGACCAAATGTTCACCACCATAGCCATCTCCTTCATTCATTCATTGAATATCATCATCATCATCATCATCACCATTTATCACAACATCAAACGAACTCCAATCCACGACCACAGTATCATCAATCAAACCCACCTTGTCTCGACACCGATTCCGAGCCCAGAAACCAACATAAGCAGCAGCTGCGACCACCTGCAATTCTTTAATCCGTAAACCCGCCTCAAATTCGTACCACCTCCACCATTCGGGTCGCCATGGTTCGATGCCCAGATATCAGGCGATGCCCGCATCATTCAACCACCAAGCAACTCACCTCCATCACCATTGCCGCCACTCCATCACCAAATTAACAATCATCACAATCAATCTACCACGACGCCACCGTCTCAGCAACCCGACATGGGAATCCAAGCATCATTCTCCCMTGCYCCTCTTCTTGCCTCGTCGGAGCTCCGAGCACCTCAGGCGACCTCCTCAACCATGGCTCAATCCAGAAATCGTCACCAATCCCGAGCCCAGACCCAATCATCATCAAAGTGAAAAAAAAAAGAGAAGAAGAGGAAGCAAGAATGAAGAAGAATTAAGAATTGAAATTGACCATATGTTCACGTTCACCACCATAGCCATCTCCTTCATTCATTCATTCATTGAATATCATCATCATCATCACCATTTATCACAACATCAAACGAACATAAGCAGCAGCTCCGACCACCTGCAATTCTTCAATCCGTAAACCCGCCTCAAATTCGTACCCGCCTCAAATTCGTACCACCTCCAACATCAAACGAACCCCAATCCACGACCACAGTATCATCAATTAAGGGAGGATATTTAAAAAGAAGAAGGCTACCGGTTTTAGTAGGTCATGTAACTTGTTTAGTGCAAATAAAGCGTGACTGGGTAATAGGTTGGATTAATGTGAGATTATGAATAGGATGGATTAATACAGGTTGGAGAGCAATAGGTTGGATTATTCCTGTGAAATAATCCTTATTAATATAGATAGATAGATATTGATTTATTTGAATTACTTTTTATTTTCACTATTAAAATAGATTTCTTTACTAATATTATTACAGAAATACTTATAAAATGGTTGGGGGAAAAGACAAAATAGAAGAGATAGTGGTAGATAAAGTATTCAGAAGGAAAGCATAGAAGACAAAAGGGATATTCACACTGGACTACAGGATGAGTGGTGTAGGATTGGGACAGTATCTCTTACACGATTCACGAGGAGAATCTTATTGCATCTTTTATTTTCCCATTCTTTCTTTCTGTTTTATCCTTCATATTATCTCAACTTCATGTCATGCAAACCTAGTAGTACCTCGGTTTCCGATCGATCTTGATATGTGTTGTATTTGTCATATGCTTTATTATTAATGAAATGATCTTTCCTCTCAAAAAAAAAAAATAGTACCTCGGTCTCATTTAATAATTTATATTTATTTTATTTTTCCCTTACAAAATAAAATAAAAGTAAACTATTTATTGAAACAGAGCGAGCATACTAATTCCACAAAACCACCTCGCGCAAAAAAAAAAAAATTAAAATGCACTGCAACTTCATTAAATGTTTCACGACAACATCTTTATATGACAAATACATGTAACAAAATGATTATTATTTTGTTTTTGTTGTATATTACTATATTAGTTAAATCTGTTGAAATGTATAGGATATATATGAGATAATATTCAATAAAATCATTGAAATTGGTAATACAAAAAGAAACTACTTAATTTTTACTCAAAAAAAAAACTACTTAATTTTATCGACCTCAGCAACTATGGATATGAGGATATCTAATAAAACAGTACTACAGAATATAAGCTTGCTTGTCCCAAATCGTTAATATTATTATAACTTTTTTTTATAAAATATTTAATCATTTTATCGCCTAATAATAAAAAAAGGTAATTGAGTATTCGGTATTTATAACAGCAAAATGTAATATTGATTTCTTTATCGAAAGATAATAGTCAAGTATATGTTAGTTTTTTATTGCAATATCAGATAACAGGGTTGGGAAGCCAGCCTAATTTTACAAAGTTCTTGTGAATCATCTGGTTTTTTTTTTGTTTTGACGTCCTAAAGTTGTTAAGATGATAAAACTATAAATAATTTTGTTGGTTAATATAAAAAGAAAATAATTAAGACAAAAGATATAACTTTATATATATATGTTATTCAAGTGATGCTAAATTTCACACTTTTAATTAAAAAACTCGAATAAAATGTAAGTAAATTAAGCTTTTATAGGATAACTTTCTTTTTATATATACTCCCTTTTCTTCCACGCGGAAATTGATTCAATACATACATCTTCCGCTCAAACTGAGTTTGTTTTAACTCTTGATCTAATAATAGTAGTAAGTCTCTTGAAAAACAATTTTACGCTAAAATTATTGTGAGTCGGATTTATATCATAATGTGTAAAATAAAGTTAGTTGATATATAAAGAAGAGAATCAATAGAAAAGTAAGAAGTTGGAGCCTTGTAGTAGAAGACTAGTTAAGAGAAAGAGACCAACTTCAACTTTACATTATTATTGCCATGCTACCTTCTCTTTTTTATTTTTCTTTCTTTCTTTCTGGAAAACGGTATTCGATGCTTACACTTTCCTCCTTTAATTTTGGGTTCACCTTAACTTTTTACTAACCCAAGCTAACCCTTACTTTCACTAACTTTCATGTAAAAGATCCCCTCTTTCTTTTTTTCCCCCTTCATTTGGATAATCATCATAACTTCTTACTTGTACTATAGATTCCATACGATGAGGAGTCATTCTAGTTTATATAGTTCAACTTCATAAGAATTTTATAAAATTATCAAAATCCAAAGTAAAGAATTAGATGAAATTTCTAGTAAAATCTCTTGAAATATTATCTTAAAATATGGAAAAAAATGTAAAAACCACTTGAACAAGAAAACAATACACAAATTAAGAACTTGACATAAGTAAGACAAATGATCTTACATTATTATAATCTGACATAAGTAAGACAGGTCATCTTACATAATTATTATTGTAGAACGGTTTTATAAAATATAAATTCTTCTATAAAACAGATTTACTCAGATGTTATTATAAAACCAAATGACATTTTACTTATATTAAACGACCCTATTAAAAATAATTGTCACCCACTACAATATTTTTCACTAAGGACATCATTGTCTTTTATAGTTAATTTTACAATATTTATGCATTACATTTGTTCTTTCATATATATAAATGATGGCATGTAGTCATGAAATACTTATACAAGCATGAAGCACCTATAATTCATAAAATAATTTCATATATATAAATGATGAAAGTTGAATATTTGACTAAAAAAAATTATCATATATGCATATAATGTTAAATTTAGTGTAATTTGTAAAAAAATTGTATTATTCTCATTATTATTTCAATTGTGTGTATGAAGTAAAATAAATGTCAATTACTCAAACTTTTTACAAAAATAAAATAAAAATGAATCACCAAAACAATAATTATCTTGAACCATATCATGAAACATTTTTGACACTTGTTATTATGAATTTAAAGCTGCAAATTAAAGATAATTTTTACGAATTTGAAAAAAGATTGAAGGCATCAATTAAGAGGCTTGTATTACAATTTTCTCATGTATATGTTGACATCTTTGCAAAAATTAAAAACAAAAGGAACGAGGAAGGGTCCATGGTACAGTTGACTGTATGTATGCTTGAGCTAAAAAAATTCTTTGAGATTCAAGATATAGTATGCATGCATGCATAAACTTTGCTTGATAGATTATTAATGGTCCACTAAGAAGGGGGATGATGATTAAATGCCACACTATATACTAAGATTCAAAAACAAGTTTATTACAAATTTACAACTAGGGTTTTGTCTAAAATAATAAGGGATAAATTTTAATTAGGAGCTAATTATTAGAAAAGTTAATTGCTCAATTAATGAGTAAATAATATATATTCAAACAACGTAGTTGGGGCCAATATGCTATTTAACAATGACATGATGTTTACCAAGTACGGTAGCATATTGGTTGACATTTTTTTAAATATGAAAATTCACTTAATTTTATAAAAAAAATAACAATCTAATAATCTTAATTTTACAAGGAAAATTTCAAACACTTTCACTAATTCTGCTAATTACAATATGTTGGCTTGGACAAACCTTCTAATAAAACGTAACCTTTATAATTAATCTGATTTTGCAATCTGCTCATGTTAAAAGTAATTTGCAAATTACCAAACGTAACAAGACCTATAATTATTGGATGTTGTTAATTCAACATTTTATTATTCACAAAACTAATAATTTAACAAAACCAATAAAATTCTAGTGATTTTTGTAAAGAATCTCTTTACCTTCCTTCCCACTTCACTAAAGTTTTTAGTAGCATAAGAAGATTCTCCACCCTTATTAGACTTCTACTCCTTTATCATTCTTTTAGGCTGTTTTTTCCTCTACCCATTCTCTCTTTTTCACTAAGCCTTGTGTGACTTCAATTTACAGTCACAGAATTATAGAACTAAGATATTCCTTTCTTACACCAAATAAAATATTTTATTCTTGCTTTAAATTCCATTTTTATGAATGACACAAGTGGATTATTTATTCTTCTTCTTCTTTCAAATGTATTATTCAGAGTAATTGTCACTTCTCAAATAACAAAAAAGAAAGTTGAATGGTTGAAAGATACTTAGCAATAAGCACCATTCCCAATTATACCATCTTTGTTCTTGATAATTCACCATACAATATATTAGGTGTGATAGTATATGCTCCTTTGAAAATCTTTTATTCAAATATATTAGTTAGGTTAGAGAATCATACAATTCATAATCTATTTGAAAAGAAAGAGATTCTATAAGTGTTTTTTCTTTTTAAAAAAAAATCACAATGCTCAACTCACCGCGAATTTAATTCTTATCGTAAAACGAATCACCCGTTTTATCATTCAAAGAAATAATTAGACTCTGTTTCATAAAATTAGCTGAAAAACGAGCTGAAAGTTGAAAAGTTGGATGAAAATTTATAAGTTGAGAGCTTATAAGTTATAAGATGGCTAATAAGATAACTAAAAATTAGTAGCTTATAAACTTACTGATGATATTAAATTATATGACAAACCAGCTGAATAGGTAACTGTAAGGGTAAAAAAGTTGAAATACAATAACCTAACTTATTTCTCCCATGCTACTCCAAGTAGTTTTTCTTTCCAGCTAACTCTTTTAGTTATTTAGTGAGTTAGCTACTAATAAGCTACTTGCCAAACACCTATGCAAAAGGTAACCTGAGTTTTGGCCAAAACAGCTATAAACGAAACGTATTATTTAGACATTTTGTACTAGTCTTAAACAATAAAGTAGAAAATTTTGAAATCGAGATTATGTTTTTAAGTTTAATATTTCATACGGAGTATCTTAAAACTTATGTTGAATACAACATCGGAGCCTTAATCCTAGCTGACATGAATCATTAGAGGCTTATTTTGAATCTGGAAATAAAATAACCTTAAATATATTTATATGTGAAACTATGAAAATAATTAATGATATTTTTTGTACGTATAATATTAAAGGCAATTTTGCATTGTTAAAAGAAAATAAAAGTGGAAGCATTTTGTAAATGATAGTAGTACAATTAAAAGGAATATTGGAATATAATGGTAGTTTGGTCAAGAAATAGAATAGCCGTATACGTGTCTGACATCTGCCCCTCAAAATTATTCACTTAAGTTCCTTTGGTTGGGAATTTTTACATAAAATGATCTGTATATCATTCATCACCTTCGAATCCCATTTCTACTTTAACTTTGCTTAGCTTTTATGTGGGACCCTAATTATTAACCACTAATATTACCATCTTTAATTAGTTTGCAAATCAATATAAATCAATGAATAAATAAAATGGTACTTCTGGAGGCATCATGCATGATTCTAATGCACCATTTTCACAAATATCTTAGATTGTTGTCAATTTGATGTGAAATAATAAGAACAAATATACTAGTCCCTCCGTCCCGGTTATTTGTTGTCTTTTGGTTTTGGCACAAAGACCAAGGAAAGAGGAGAGAACCAATTACTAAATGACAAGTGGAATGAATTGAGTGTGAATGATCAAATTACTCATCAAATTCATTCTTAAAATAGAAAAGATAACAAATGACTGAGACACTCCAATATGGAAAAGGACAGCAAATGACCGAGACAGAAGAAGTACAATTGATGTTAATGCATCTTGTTCTTATATTTGACCAATTAACCAATCAAATATGTTTAAAAAATCCTTCTTTTTGACATAAGAAAATGCCACTATAAGTCTATAAGTTTTCTTTTCTTTCGGTGAGCCACAGTCGTTATCTTTAATGCGCCCGAGTATATGTGATATATAGCATGCGAACCATGTATCAGCTCAACCACCCTTTTAAGGGCGTGTCACTCATGAAGTCATGAGTATCACCTCTCATGACTTTAATTACCAACTATGCTAGTTAACATCTCCTCATTAGATAACTTTTTCGCCCCCAACATAAATTTGAGATAAATTGAATGTTGCAATTTAAAACTAAAAAAAACATGACTAAATCTTGAGTTTGTGAATCTTGAAGATATAGATGAAACACGTTGAAGCCTATCCATCAATATGATTTTCCTAAAAGGAAAAAAAAAGACTATTAAACAAAGTAGATAGTTTTTATTAAAAGAAGGGTATTATGACTAATTATTTTTATAGCAATTAAGGACCAAAAGATGACAAAAGCTGAACAAAAAAATAAAAAAACATTTTGCAAAAATTAGTATATTCAGAGAACATAATAAACAAATTCTCTAAATAAAATCAAGAAAGTGAACATGCATAAAAATGATGGTATTTCAAAAGATGAAAAGATAAAAAAAAAATGTCAAAAATTACAGGAAATTAAAATTAAATTAAAAAAAAAAAGTAATAAAAGAAGAGAATCAACTTTAGAAGTAGTGATTTTTGAAATTCGTTTGTACAGGAAAAGAAGGTGAAGGAACCTCTAAAGGCTTTGTAAAATAAACCAACAAAGGCAACCACATGAGCATCCTCTCCCACTGTCAGAAAAATCCCCTTAACCTTCTTGATTCTCTACTTTGCTCTTTGTTACAAGTTACCATATCCTCTCTTTTATCTCCTTTTGTGATTCGTACCATCTCGATTTAGTCCGGATTCAAGTAATTAAATCGTTGGACGATAGTGTTCTTTTTTATAACAGAAGTGATAACAGATAAAGAAAAACGTAAAGAAAACAATATACAAATTTACGTAGTTTGCTAACGGTGTGTTAACTACGTCCACTGAAGGGTGTGTTAGCTAAGGTCCTGAGTCTTATCACCTCAATATTCAAGTACATAATGGAGTATAGGACAACGTTTTCCCTCGTTGGACGATAGTGCTCTTTGTTATAACAGAAGTGATAACAGATAAAGAAAATCGTGAAAAAAATGGTTTACTAACGGTGTGTTAGCTACGTTCATGAGTCTTATCAATCACTTCAATATTCAAGTACATAAGACAAGAACGTTTTCCAACACTTCAGAATTTAAGATTCGAGCTCACAACCTCTAATTAGGTACATATATGGAAGCACATAGGATAGTAATATCCTCCCTCGAGTATTTAGTTTAGAATTCGATATCTACTTGAACTGAACTCAAAACCGCTAATTAATTAGGTAATTAGTCCGACATCACCTCAACCAAGTGCACAAGGATTCTCTTTTATCTCACAAGTCACAAAACACAAACTTTTCCTTTTTTTTTCTTCTTTCCAAAATTCCACTTTATTCTCCCTCCAAAAAGCAATTGATCCTCCTTGTGTTCACAAATCACAAACTACAACTCTCACCCTTTTCTCTTCTCCATATATTATATCTACTATAACCTCAAAAGGAAAAGCCTAGCTTGTGCCCACATATTCCCTAACCCTATTCCTATAAGAACAACCTCATCTTGAGCTATAAAGTTTATTTGCAAAATAAAGCATTTACTTGGAAACATATCCAATAAACTCAAAATCAAGAACTCTCTCTAGCTATAGTTTCCTACTATATCATTATAGTCACATTTTGAGACAACAAAAGTCTAATGATGGTGTCTTCGTCGGAGCTAGGGCTTGAGTGCAATACTCAAAGCTACTCAATGCTTCTCAAATCATTTGGTGATCATAACAACTCAAATGATCAAACAACCCTTAAGCTAGAGGAGTACCTCAACCGACTCGAGGAAGAACGTCTCAAGATTGATGCTTTTAAGCGTGAGCTACCTCTTTGCATGCAACTCCTTAGCAATGGTACGTATAGTTGTTGTACATGTTTTGCATATTCAATTATAAGATTCTTTATAAATGAAATTTATTTCTTCTTTTCCAACATAGCATTATACTTCAAATAACATGTTTTTCGAAGTAATTAGTCATGAAATTTAAGAAATTAACTAAGGTTATTAGATGGATGTATTATACTCGGTATATAATTACATTCATGAAATAAAACACTAGGTAAAAAGAAGTCTACACATATGCTAACCTCATATTCTCAAAAGCTCCAATTTATGGTAGGTCAGCTTTTACCTGTATTAACGACACAAAGAGACTGTTTTAGATTCCAGAACTCGTGTAATAATGTAACGCGAATGATAAAAAAGAAAAGGATAAAACTCATTCATGTAACTACATTTATTTGAGCAGCCATGGAAGCATCAAGGCAACAACTACAAACATACAAAGCAACTCAAGGAACAATAAGGCCTGTTCTCGAAGAATTCATCCCTTTAAAGAATTCCAATAATATAGAAGGATCGAACCAAAAACAAGCAAACATTTCCGACAAAGCGAATTGGATGACATCTGCACAATTATGGAGCCAAACAAGTGATGGAAAACCTCAACAAACTTCATCAAATTTGCCAAAATCTGAAGATGATCATATTATCTTCAATAATGTTAGCCCTAATACCCTAGGATTAGAGACCAAACAAAGGAATGGAGGAGCCTTTCTTCCATTTTCAAAAGATCGGAATTTGAGTCCGAAAAATGGAGACAATATGAGAGTACTTGCTGATTTGGCTCTATCATCTAGTGAAGAGGAAAAGAAGAATAATGATAGTGAAAATGGAATAAATAATGGATTAATGAGTTGTGATAACTCTACCAAAGGAGGAAATGATGTGGCTAATGGAAACAAATCAACGGATAGTCAAGCCACCGCGACAAACACTAACAACAACAACAACAACAACAACAACAATAATCAAGCTCATCGGAAGGCTAGGCGGTGTTGGTCACCGGATTTACATCGGAGATTCGTCAATGCCCTCCAAATGCTTGGTGGTTCTCAAGGTACTTTATTTAGATTTCTCCACTTATTCTTAATGAACTAATAATACAAAAAGGTAATTTCGTAAAAAAAAAAAAAAAATGAAACTAATACTCTTTAAATTTCTTCATTTTTAATGCGACCATTCATGCTAATCCCCTCATTCCACCACTGAATCAGAATAACTATATCAAGATTTTTCATTTTTCATCTCTAGTCATTCGAAAACAATCTCTTTGTGTTCCGACCAGTAATGACCATATGATTAATCATTATATATAAACAATCAAAATGGATGGAATAGTGGGATGTCTAGGAAAACAATCATGTGACTATAATTGTGTTCTAGAAACAAGGAAATTAAAGTTGGTTAATTATTGGTTACATGTTTGTTTATGAAAACAGTGGCTACACCAAAGCAAATAAGGGAGTTAATGAAGGTAGATGGCTTGACCAATGATGAGGTCAAAAGTCACCTCCAGGTAATTCCACTCACACTCTTTCTCACGTGACATTACTCTTCCTAGTATATGCACTCATAAAGTTTATGAAATGTACCCATTTTTCTGTACCATACATATTCAACAATATTTGCCTATTTTAAACATGTATTGTAAAATTGTTACTTCCTCCCTTCATATCCACTCTACCACTCTCATTTTTCACGTTTGCCAACGCGGGTTTTACCCGATAAATATCGTTAGTTACGTATTTGTAAAAATTATAAAAGTTAGATATTTTGAATGTACTCGTAAAGACGAATCAAACAAGATCTTACTTGAATATATTTTCACTTATATATTGAGAGAAAATTGCAATTGAAGGTTCATTCGTGAATAGTGTCAAAATATGAGAGTGGTAGAGTGGATATGAAGGGAGGAAGTAGTTGTACAGATACTGCTACAAAATATGTTTTCTGGCTTTGTCTTTACCTTTTTGCTCTTGTGGGATTCACTGTTCATATAGAGAACCTTTTTGTATTGAGTTAGTCTTCTGATATAGTTGTAAAACAAATCTAAAGACATACCTATTACTCTATTAGTGGGTAAAAGTGGTTACTAAAAGATCCCATTTTACGGAAAAAATGTGTAAAACAGCATTACAAACAAGTGTTTGTGTTTTGTATGGATCATATATATCTAAAGTAGTCCTATCCGGGTCTTGTGTAGTGCTCGCGCTTGACACTGGACCCTGCTACAACTTCACATTTGTGTTCTTTTAAGAGAGAGCTTATTTCCGTCTTAAGAGAGAGCCTATTCCGTCTTAAGTGACATTATATTGGCAATTTTAATTACTAGCAAAAGATAAATCAAAAATTATCCATGCATGCAACTAAACTACTTGGTATTTCTCTTAACAGCTAGTTTAAATATCAAAGTTCGAGTCCTAAATATTTTAAATATACTTTAGACTCGAATAAATTAGACCCAAGATTCATTTTCCTATGCCAAAAGTGGAGATTTTAACTTCAAATCCATTTTTACAACATGCAGAAATACAGACTTCACACAAGAAGGCCAAGCCCAAGCCCACAAACAGCAGGAGCCCAACAACCACAGCTAGTAGTCCTAGGAGGCATTTGGGTCCCACCTGAGTACGCGGCTGCAACTGGTGGAGCCACCATGTACAGCACCCATCCAGCCACTTCTCAAGTGTCACCACACTATTGCTCAAGCATGGTCCCGCAAGACTTTTACCCGGCACCACCGCAGCTACCACCACCCCTCCACCAGCACCACCAAAACCACCACCAGCAGCTCCATGTCTACAAGACTTCCTCCCACACACAAACTCATAGCTCACCAGAATCTGATGCCCAAGGGGCCGGTGACCGGTCCGAGAGTATTGAAGATGGCAAGTCTGAGAGCAGCAGTTGATAAGCTCAAAGTAAAAGAGGTTGTAGTTAATGGGTTTCTTCAATTAGGATTAGAATTAGGGTTTGTTAAGTTGTCTTAACTTTTGGTTTAATTACTATTCTTCTTATTATGTGATGTATTAAATGTAGAGGGTAAATCAGGCATAAAAGAGAAAGTGAGTGTGTGTTTTTTTCTTAGTATTTTACAGGAATATTATTCCTTTGTTTAATGATCTGATGTCTCAATCAGTGATTAAAATAAAACAAGATTTAGATTTATATGTACTTAAGGCTTTCATTTGCCAATTGATTATAATGAGATTTAATTTTGTCCTTTATGTACTCCCTATATGTTTGCAATTCGTCTTTCTGGTGACAAGTTATAAATTGTGACGGAGAAAATGTGACCGATCGACCATCTTACGATAAAAAGTAATCATCCACAAATTCCTATTTATCAGATAACTGTGACAATTTAACGTAAAATTATCACTTCTCCGTCACAAGCTTGTGTGGTGACTGCTGTCGGTGTGTCACATATGAGAATTTATGATATACTCCGTATTTGTGAATGAGGTTGAGAAAAAGTAGAACAGGAGAGTGCTAAGGAAATCTAACAGCAGCTTCATATGACAGACTGACAATTGCATCTGGGCAGAAAGGTAATTTACAGTATTGCATGCCTGCTTTTGAGGTTGCTAAATGCTAAAGCAGAGATTCAAATGGGAAGAAAGTTATGGCCAAGTCGAGACTAAATATAAAATTCAAGATTTCAAATGCAACAAAACTGGGGATGGATACTCCCTATTTCGCATCCCTCTTCCTTACAAAGTTACAAGTTAGGAAATGTGATTTAATTTAGAGGGAAAATAGACGGTTCAGAACTAACACAATTGTGTGGAAATTAAAGTGGAGACTCAAGTGTCTAAAATAAATCCGCGACCTCTATTTTGCCTGTAGACCGAATCCTAATCTTTATAAGAAATGGGTGGAAGTCTGGAAGATAGAGAGGAAACAAACGGGGAGGATCTTGACCCTAAAATAAGAAATGGGTGGAAGTCTGGAAGTCTATAATGGTCTTGCTCGGTAAACCATAGATTAAGCATCACAAGAATTCGGATGGCAATAAGCTTATTGACATGCATATGTCGAGATTATAGTGAAGTTTTGATAATTGTTTCATGGGGCTGCAATTGAGGGCCCAACAGGTATGCCTGCCTTATTTCTCCATGAAATGAGAGTCTCCAGACAGACATTGATTGGATTAGTAAGCAGTTATTAACTTGAAATCGAGCTCAGGTACTCAAAATCAACACACAAACAAAAATCAAGTTTTCACTCAAAATTGTTCTGAAACGAATCACGGCTATACCTGAGCACCGGAGGGTAATGTTAAAAGTGTCTTCCAGTGGTTGGGTTCTACTCCCTCGTATATAGTCTCCTGAGAGGCTAAGAACCGTCTCACATAAAAGAATTTCGAGGCATACAAAGAATAAGGATTTGATTTAATGCATTAAACGGGTAAAGAGTACAGTAAATCAAGGCTGGACTGATAGGCGTGATAGCACTTAGCAGCGTCTAAGTACCTCTCTTTTAAAAATTCAAAAATTCCCTTTCTCAGAAGTCAGAAGTCGGAACAAAAACAAGTAGCCAACTTAGAGCCTTAAGCAAGTAAGCTGCTTGGCATAGTTTATGTCCACATTTAAATTACAGCATCTAAAGTCTAAACTATTATTCTTTCAATGCTTGACTTGCGGTTTCTATAAAGATTTAACTATTTGTGAAATAACAGTAAGAAAAGCCAATGGATATCCGATCAAAATTAAAGATTGAAGCTTAACCTCAAGAAGCATTTCAACCGGAGTCTCAAATGGCCATACCTGTCCAAATGCAGCTCATAAGGCGTAAACATTGTACTGATAAGAAGCTGGTGTCCTTTATTTAACCCGAGTGATCCTACATATTGCACAAACTGAAGATACATTGATACATAACTATAGGATATTCATGTTCAACAACCGATGCCAGATTATATAGATGCATAATCATGGAACTTCCGGTCTCCGGGTTTCTAACTTCTAAGTTCAAGCATAACAGTCAGGACACATTTTTCGACATTTTAATTCAAAAGGAAAAAGAAATTAACATTTTTTTTAAATTAGATAACTTAATTCTCTCTACACAAAAGACTAATCTTAAAGCACATTAATCCCCGAAAGGGAACCTCACAAACTGCAATAATGAGATCAATGACCCAGAGAAGCTAAGACCTAATAAGCCTGATGGGCAAAAAGGCAGAGGCCAGAGAGTGTAACAGGTTTTTCTTAGTTCATCAGCAAAAATAAATATTAATAAACTCGTAATAGTATTCTAGATGGTGGTGTATTTTCTGAGTACAAGAATCAAACTTCGGGATTCCTAAGGTATATCTCTCTAGAACCTGGATCAATCTCCATACTGACTGAATCGACATGATCCTGCATTTGCAAAGAAGAACAGAGTAAGAGCACCCCTGCACGCTTGGTGAGCCAAAACATGCATCACGGTGTTTTTAAATAGGAACTTGACTGATTACTACACAATTAGAAAGGTGTCAATTATTCTGGAATAACCCTTGCAAAATGGAACATGCGGAATAAAACAGAGGGAGTAATATTTTTGTAGAAAATCAATAAATGCAAAACGCTGACCCTATTAACCTATTTATCGTCATTATTCCACCCCTTTAAGTAACAAGTACGCTTACATTTGTCAAGGGTAAAAAATAGAAGGTAGGAAACCAATAACCAATGAGAATCGGAATAATGGTCTAATGGATGGTAAAGCAGATTTAGAAATGATTTTTATCACCGACATTAATATGATTTACGAATCACCAATCAGTACACCTGTGATTTAACATGCAAAGTCTCATAAAACGTAAAGTGAGCGACATAGTACATTTATTTCAATATACTGACCTGAAGCTCCTGCTCAGAACTTTTCAGTTTTTCGCCATAATCCTTAACTTGTTGGAAGCACTTGTACAGCTGCACAAAATTGCAAATAATAAAATTCAGACCGCTTATAAGGGACAAACCGACAAAGTTCATCCTTAAAGTTGAGGAATCTAACAGACTACATACCTTAGTCAACTGCAACTGATGCATTGAAGACAGCTTCTTAGCCGACGTCAACGAATCTTCCAATTTCTGCAAACAATTAAGAGGTCCCAGGACACTAAGCCAAATAGGTGATTGTGTGGAATAGGTGCCAGAATAGAACAAAGTGACTCAATTAAACGATGATTACCAAGGATCTTTTCTGCAAATCAACGATTAACTGTTTCTTCTCTAGTAAGCTCTGTTCCATGTCGTATGTCTGATAACAGAGATTAGTGTCAAGTAGTGCTAAGGATAATTTGGACCAGACACACAAACACAAAATAGGTGACAGAAACTAGATATGCGGAGTATTAAACAGGCAAAATAGAAGACTAGATATGCAAAATAGGTGAAAGAAACTAGATGTTCAGTGCGACATCTCAAAGTTGGGGTATTAAATACATGCACACAAAGGAAAAAACTTGAGAACAGTTGACAAGGACGGTGAGTGTGTGTTCGAAGTGCTAGAAATCAGAGAGGATTTATGGAGAAATAAACAATGTATTACCCGATTTAGTACTGATTCTACCCTCCACAAAGAAACAGTAATAAGAGAGTGATGAACAACCAATAAAAGAGACCACCGATATTGACATGGGCTAAGAACTATGCTACATCGACACTTAGCCACCGTGTCGCGGGTCTAACCTGACTCTCGGCCAACACAACACGACACGTGCCTGACACAGCACAATTGAACACGTCACCGACAAACTCAAATTAATTTTCAGGAGTACCAAATAGGAGTAAGAATAGAAAAGAAAATAGAAGTAAAAAGATGTAACAAAATATTCCCCTTCTTAATTTCCTTCTAGAGTGTGTTTGGATAGAAAAAGTACAGGAAAAGGGAGGGGAGGGGAGGGGAATGGAGGAAAGGAGCATTGCTTCCAAATCTCTCTTTTGTTCGAGGGATTTGGATTAGGCGTGGAGGAGGGAAAATGGATCCCTCCAAATCCATCCCTCTCCATTTCCTTCCTACCCCATTTGATATCCAAACAAGGGATTTGGTATCTCTCTATCCCCTCATCCAAATAAGCCCTTAGACTATGCTTCCTTACAACTTTAACACAGTGTATCTACAAATGGAAAAGTAAGGCAACTATCCTCCATATTGACTACCCAAAAGTGTTACACAACCTATCCAATTTACGCAACTCACTGTTTCCGGATGACTTATAATGATAATTGGGATGGAGTTGGATCGAATTACTATTACTTCACATTGAAAAAAAGAGCGGCTATTTTGGCGAGTTATTTGCTTTATTCAATAATAACCCAAAACCAAAAAAAATAGCGAGTCTTTAGCTTTGTTGTACAGAAGTTCTCTCCTATCCCTAAACATAGATAAATATATCTGTGAAACACAAAGTGAAGAGATACAGAGGGGGAGAGGACCTTGTAAAGTCCAGAAATCGAGGCCATATAGACTATAGAACCTAAATGTGAAGTACCACTTTGCTTTTAAATTCTGAAATATAGCAACCAGGAAAAGATACATTTAAAGCTTTTCTTCTTTTTTTTTTTATAAGGTAAGAAAACACATATAAAGCTTGTTAATTATATAAATATCCTAGAAACTTTCACTGGACCAATTACTGCAGAAGTAATATTTGTGTAAGACTGGGATAAAGAATCCACATGCCAGCAACAAAAATAACAATTAAACTCCAGAAAAATGGAGATTTTAACAGTCAAGAATTAGCAAGTAGAACACTAACCTCCTTATGGAGTTCATCCCGTCTTTTAAGTAATGAATCCAATTGCTCCTCCTAGTAGAACAGAAAAATACGGTAGAAAAGTGCTGAAAATTACTAGATTAACAAATTAGCCATATGCATGAGTAACATGACCACCACTAAGGTTGTAATAAGCTTACTTGATGGTAATAATCACTTGATTCCGATGAATGCTCTCTACTCGGTCGATCATAGCTAGAACTGTAAATCACAACAGAAAACAGCAACAACAACAAAAAATGTCACCTTTGCTTGCAGAAATTTGTACTCAACTTCTATTCACAAAGACTTTTCCATTTTCCAACAATGACACAGTATTCAAGTTGGCCAAATGATTAGATGAAAGAAAAAAAATTCTAGAACATTATTGAACAAAAACTGTGAACTAAAAAATGGCGTGACGAGGAGCAGCTGGTCTATTGACACAATAAAATAGAGCAAAAAGGTCGTTTTTCAACTAAAGGATGGGCCCATAAGGAAAATGTACGGTATTAACCAATAAGGAAAATAGAAGGTATTTTTGAATCAGAAGGATGATATACTATCAAAAACATATTGCAAGTCCCAGTCCTTCAAAACGCCATGAAGGGTCATTAATGGCTGATCAGAACATGTATACAAACATGTTCTGATCATAGCAAAATTATTAAAGAATACAGAAGAGTTAAAACAAGCATGGAGCCACCATAGCACAATGATTAAAGATTACAGATGCTGCCAAGGGCAAACAAAACAGCAGTCATAAAGTTTCCAATGTATCCCAAAACCCAAGCTCAAGACACTTTTACGAAAAAAGAAATGCCTTGCAAAATACAGAGATCATAAAAATCAACCAAGAATGTGATATGCTTAAACTGAATATAAAGAGCGGAAATATGCGATAAGAGGAAAGGACATGAAAGAAAACAATTTGTCAGCCAGATTGCCAACAAAGTATGAACATTTGCAAAGACATCTCCGTAATTAATACCAAAAGATTGTCATTCAAATTAGTCTTGCGTGACAAGTTCACCTCCACATTTTCAGTTCGGCCTAGTAAGAAAATAAAAGTACGCATATTTCATTCTTACAGTATATTATTCCAAAAGGGCCAAACAAGAACCTGACAAAGAGGAAGCACATTATTTTACAAGACCTTTTACCTATGTTTTCTCTTTGTCTGGTGATCTTTGTTATTCTGACCCCATCTATCATGTTCAACAACTCTATCTAGCTGTCTATCTTTAGTAGCATCTAAATCATACTCTCTATCAGATTCTCGGGCATGTTTCCTGCTACTCTGATTTTCCCGATTCTGCATGTCCCTATGTTGATCTCGATCTCTTTCTTGAAAGTTGTCTCTAGAGTGATCATTATTAACATCTAAACCATAATCTCTATCTGATTCTCGGTCATGTTTCC
Source organism: Silene uniflora (assembly GCA_018983105.1). Taxonomy (NCBI): domain Eukaryota; kingdom Viridiplantae; phylum Streptophyta; class Magnoliopsida; order Caryophyllales; family Caryophyllaceae; genus Silene; species Silene uniflora. Next base: position 7,365 of record JAGPOY010000631.1, on the reverse strand, counting down.
CGCTACTCTGATTTTCCCAATTCTGCGTGTCCTTGTGTTGATCTCGATCTCTTCCTTGAAAGCTGTTTCTAGAGTGATCATTACTAGCATCTAAATCATATTCTCTATCTGATTCTCGGTCATGTTTCCTGCTACTCGGATGTTCCCAATTCTGCAGGTCCCTGCTTTGATCTCGATCTCTTCCTTGAATGTTGTCTCTAGAGTGATGACTATCACGAGAACGATCACGAGAACGATCACTCCATCTTTCCCTTTCTCCATCAAAATCCCGAGAATTATCACGTTGCCTATCCCTGCCATATGCCTTCTCTCTTCCTCTACTTCTGCCCCCATCACTATCATGGTCCCGCCAATTGTTTCGAAAACTTTCACGACCTTGCATAGGTCTCCCGCCTGCAGCTCTTGACCTCACTTCATTTACTCGCACGACTCGACCACCAATTGTCTGAAAGGAGACACACACAACAACAAATGAGGCAAGAAAAACATAACGAAAGAAGAAAAAGATGTGATAACAGAAATATGTTAACTTCACTTGTATAGAATATGTAGTACCTGGCCATTCATTTCATTGATGGCCTCCACTGAGGATCGAGGGTTTGTGAAAGTAACAAATCCATAGCATTTTCCTCCTATGTCACGAGCATTTATTATCTACTCAACAAACATGATAGTGTTTGCAATCATTAGAATCATCATATCAATATTGAAAACTATCAAGGTATATAGCATCGGAAGCCTCCAAAATTGCAGCATACCATAAAAGTAACACCCACATTTAGAAAATTAATTAATTCAACAGAACTAATACGTCTAGGGCAAAACAGCGCCAAAATAAGACCGTACAAATTTAAGACTGCAATATCGTCTCTTAACCTAACATTTTGAAGGACTAGCATAAATTCTAATATGGCCCGACTATGAACCTCTCCCATACACATGATTGCTATTTTGCTGCAAACCACTAAGCCCTTTTAACCTTCCCAATCCCCTCCAATTCAAAGACTTAGCATCTTTCTTAACTCCAATAGCACATTGCCATCACACTAAACATTACCAAAAGTACAAAACATTGCCCTAGTGCCTCGAATCAACCCTCTAGCACATATATCTAGCACATACATTGAGCTAACTGGCTTGTTTCTCTACAAATTCTACCTCTCATCAGAACAGACAAAAAAATCCTAACTTCGTCGATTCTAAAGTTATACCTTACACAAAGTTCAAAATCAAATATATCAAATCTCATTGCAGTCACATTCCTGGCGACGAGTGAGGGGGCTAACAAAGGCTGTCATCCCCCTACACAATGAGGAATCTGAACTTTATAAATTTTTTGTTTGTATGCAAGTTAGTCTGCGGCATTAGTGACTGGACCAGTGGACACCCATAAATTCTCTATCGTACCATCAAACCTTCGCACTCCACATTCCTGCTAAGAATCCTAACTACTCCCAGGTAAGTTTTCCAAATTACACAGCTTACTACAAGCGTAAAACCTTCATGAATCACGCAAACACAAATCAAAAATACAGACTACAGTGCTCTTCAAAATGAGCTCCAATGCCGCAAATCAAACAATATAGCCAAAACTAAACAATATCATCATAATGCATGCACAAGTTAGTAGTACATAAAAAACAAAATTAACATAACACCGAGCTTTCAATCATAAAAATGCAAAATAACACTCCAAAGTAGCAAAGCGTTCATTAAAAACCTCAAATTAAACAATGTAGTCAAACCTAAATCATTTTATCCTTATACATAACAAATTAGTAGTACATTAAAAACAAATTCAACATAAAGTTGAGCTTTCAACCATAAGAAATCCTACAAAATACTAATCACAAATAGTGTTTTTCAAATATTAAGCTCCAAAGTAGCAAACTTTACATCAAAAACCTCAATTAAACAATACCGCCAAACCTAAATCATTTCATCATTTCTTATGAACATACATTAAAAATATAAAATTAACATAAACGAGAGCTTTAAGCCATAAGAAATCCTAAATCATCAACGAATTACTTCCCATCACCGTTTAACCAAGTGAATCCTCGCACTGCACCTTCCTTACTAACTACTCCTAAACTTCTCCTCGTTGTAAGTATACTACTAGCCTAAAACCTTCATGAATCACATAAGTATGACTCAAATCAGTATTACTCTTCAGAAATGAGCTCCAAAGCAGCAAATTAAACAATCATGACCCATGCACAAACTAGCAATACATTAAACACACAATTAACATAAAGTCGAACATTCAACCACATAAGAAATCAAACAAACCCTAAAGGCTAAAACACTGCCAAATTACTTCGCAATCAACATTACTCTTCAGAAATGTAACTCCAAAACAGCAAATTAGACAATGATATACATGAACAAACTAGCAATACATTAAACACAAAATTAACATAAAATCGAGCTTTCACATCATAATAAATCAAATAAAACTGTAAATCATTACCAAATTACTTCACAATCAACATTATTCTCCAGAAATGAGCTCCGACGCAGGAAGTCAAACAATCATAATATACATGAATAAATTACCAATGCATTAAACACAAAATTAACATAAAATCAAGCATTCAACCATAAGAAATCATACAAAACACTAAATCGTCACCAAATTACTTCGCAATCAACAGAAATCTTCAGAAATGCACTCCAGAACATCAAATTGAACAATCATGATAAACATGAACAAATTAGCATTAATTAACCAAGAAATTAACATAAAATCGAGCATTCAACCATGAGAAATCAAACAAAACCCTAAATCATCACCAGATTACTTCGCAATCAACAGAATTCTTCAGAAATGCGCTCCAAAGCATCCAATTAAACAATCATGATACACATTAACAAATTAGCATACATTAACCACAAAATAAACATAAAATCGAGCATTCAACAATAAGAAATCAAACAAAACCCTAAATCATCATCAAATTACTTCGCATTGACGTCGAAATTAAAAACAATTGGAAAAAAAAGAGGAAAGAGAAAACCTTGACAGCGAGAACGGAGCCGTATAATTCGAAAACGCGACGAAGTTGAGAATCCGTGCAATCGTAAGGAAGTCCGCCTACGTATATCGAATTCTCGTCGTCTACAGTCATTTTGAAGAAGAGTTTCTATGGCTTTGTCGCCGAAGAACCGTCCCGTACGCCGCCGTGATAGTACGGTGGAGAGAGAGAAAGAGTGTGTGTGAGAGAGAGAGAGTTTGTGAGGGAGCGACAGGTGCAATGCGGAGTAAGAGTGTAAAATTTGTTGTTGAGTCGTTCATTTTTCTCATTTGTTGACCAAGGGCTGAACACCTTACAAGTCCCGGGAACAGGTAAGTGACAGGTAATATCGCAGCACTCTCGTATAGAGAGTCGAACCCGGGACCTTTCAAATCGTTGCCATATTGCAACGCTTTGAGACAATCCCACGCTTCACTACACTCAATCCACTGTGGTCATTTTCTCATTTGTATATCTACTTTTTTTGACAAAATTAGACTAGCAATAACGTTTAATTACGGTCTCCACTTCAGAAAACGGTAATATTTCATCTCAAATTAATACGTTTTTACGAGATTTTTGGTTGAAAGAAAAAATTAATGTTTTTTGAAATTATAGTCGAAAATTATGATTAGTCAAAATCTTTCCACGGAAAAAATTTTGACTGACTAGAACTCTCGCATACAAATTCCAAAAACAATAATTTTTTTTTTTTTTTCAATTCACTATTTTCAAGATCTTTGACAAGGAAAAAAAATACAGTTTTCTGAGGCCGTAGCCAAGAGTTAATGATAGTAAAAGTTTTTTTTTTTTAAGAAAAATTACAAGTGGAAAAATGAAAAAAAAAATTGAGGAATATAACTATACAATTGATAAAATCTCAATAAACTAAATTAATTCATCCTCCATTGGGGGATGTTTGTTTCAATAATTATGAATGAAATGGATCAAAATAAGAAACCATAGTAATATCCGATATCTATGGGGTTGAAATGAAGTTAGAATACATTGAATATCTAGCTCCATTTTAAAACCCTCCAACCAAACATTGTAATGAATCAAATTCATTCCAATTGTCAAACACCCCCAAAAAAATCTACTCATAAGGTCATAGTAGCTCACTCGTGAAGTATGGGTAAACTGTGTGTCTGTGTTACTCATTTGTATCACTCACATTGAAATACTAGAGAGTTATGTTTTTTTTAAACGTAAAAAATGATGTGTTAGTTGAGTGCTCTAATTACGTGATTGACAGCTACTTCAATTAGAGATTTTGATTTTACCAACTTTATACCTCATTAAAAAAAAAACAGTTATTGACTTGCTTGTGTTTTTGGTGTAGGAGGTATAGCCGTATAGTCGCTTTATGGAAGCAACGACTTTACGTTTATTCACAATACCTGAGGTGAGTGTCAATGCGTAAAGTCGTCGTGTGAAGGAGTGAATTCACT
>JAGPOY010000630.1:25108-37002 GCA_018983105.1 Silene uniflora | reverse complement strand
TATACCATGACACTACTCACAAGCTCGGGACCTCACACAGAACATGTCGCATATCACTGACCCATAATTAAACGTAACCAGCCAACCTTGCTCACATAAGTACCACCTTGATAAAAGGTATCTCTCACTCACGGTTAAACTCATATGCCCGCTTGACCATATAACCAACACTTAACTTCCGACCAACGCTCTCTACATCAACACCTAAAGCTCTTTGGCAACCATGAACACCAATTCTCTATAGTAAACTCCATCCATACCATTAACATAATTGCCTCAATATCCACGCCAATTCTGTTCCTGATCGTCCTACCCTCTACTTACCACCAAGGTCTGACACCATGTAACTATTTTACCAAATGCTCTTCCCCATAGTTCATCACAACTCATGGCTATATGTCGTCTCATGTAACTTATAGATATATCTCCTTGAACTCACCTTCCATTATTGTACTCTATATCCTCTATAATTCCTTAGTTTCATGTCCCATGACTCTTAGGAACCTCCACTCAACTCACTTCCTTTCCTCTTGTCTCATTACACTCGACAACATCACTTAACAACTCAACCCCGTACTCCTACTATCTAGCTCTTTAGTAATCCCGTTACCCTCTCATTGCGCCAAAGTCAAATCTTAGTAGCTCGCATCAATAACGCCTTATTCACTCTCTTACATAATCACTCCCAATGTGCTATTCACTCATACTCACCACCCATAAATCCATCCACTCAATGTTTTCTCCTTACTTGATTACATATTCCTTTAACATCAATAGAAACCAAGATTCGCCTCATTCCGTTACTTCCCAAAAATTACACACTAGGCTCGCCTCTTATTAACCAAATCGTCACACACTAACCATGTACAAATCTACATCGCGGTATACACTCGACTACTATGTGTCTTTCTACTCCATCTATCCTTATCCAACTGATAGGCTATCGCACACCTATACAAAAATACCCTAACGGTACAACAAATGAATGTAGTATAAAGTGGTCGAATTCCATAGAGAGCTAGGTAGTTGCTATGTAATTGTTATGGATAGAATTTTATCTCTGTAGGTTTATCGATTGAGTAGGTTGGTTTGAAAGCAATGATAAAAGCAATATTAATAAAAAGCATCTAGAGATTTCGGTTCAACATGTAAAAGATGTAAATGCATGAGATAAACATGAGATGTTATAGTATTGTTTAGCTGTTTAGGTCAATGACACCCGCCTCTCGACATTAGCATCATCAACCATAGAATGGTCCATTGATCTCTCGGTTTAGTTCATACTACCTATGCATACAAATGTCCTTCTCAAGTCCCTCGTCTCTCGATTAATGGAACGAGTTAAAACATAGCAAGCATGTGAAGGAAACAACATAAACAACATTTTACATCTACAAGTTACTCATTTTGCAAATAGTTTCATTACATGTTTCCCCTGGTCCCTAGACTAGTAATCTACTCAAGCATAATAGAATCAAATGAAATGTAAACAAATGAAATAAACAACAAAAACATAATAAAAGTTACCTTGACAATTGGAAATGGAGAATGGAAATGAAGAATGAAGAATGAATACTTGAATATAAATTGTATAAGAACTTGTAACAAAATGTAAATAACAATAAGGAAATCTAACCTAATCTAAACTAATCTAATACTAGAGAATATGAGAGAAAAAGAAGTGTAAAAGGTGTGTAAGAATGTTTCCAATACAACCCACTATTTATAGTAAATAGGAGGTGAAACATAAACAACTCAAAAGAGAATAGAATGGGTCAAATCTCTTCAATTCTTGATTAAATGCTTGAGGAATCCAATGTTAGTGCTTTAATGCCTTGTTTAAGAGTGTGATTAAGAGCATTTTTATTAGCATCTTTAGCATCCTAAAATCATTTGGAATCCCATATTTTCCACTCTAATTTGGACTTGATCACTTGGGCTTTGACTTGCATTGACTTCATTTGCATTTTCTTCATTAATCCAACAATTATCTAATGCAAAACCCATGTAAACTTCAACACTTACTCCAATCTTGCTCTCATACTAAGCCTTGTAAACTATTCTTGCAAAAATTAGTAGAATTAAGCTCATAAGAGCTCAAGTACCTACAAAATATGTCAAAGCAAGCAAAGATACTACAATACACATATTAGCTCACAAAACACTAAGATTAGTGCCAAATGACATGAAAAGTAAAGCTAAAAAATTAGGCACTTATCAAACTCCCCCAAGCTAAGCCCTTGTTTGTCCTCAAGCAAGAAATTCATCCCATCAATTGTAAAATCCCAAATAGCTAACAAGCAGATGTTTCAAATCCCAAAACAACATGGGCATAAGGATTAGCAACAACATGGATGAGATTTACATGGCGGCGTAGCATGGATGACTTCAAAGGAACTTTTCGGCTTTTGCATGATCTTTTGACTTTCGTACTCTTACGGTTTACTCATAACTCATTTGTATGTAAAAGGACAATTTTTGTGAATAAACACTCAACTATCCTCGACTCATGAGTATGTGCCCGCAATCTAATATAGTAAACAATCAAGTCATAAGCCAAACAATCAAAGGCAAGCAAGAATGAAGCCAAAAGGGTTAGATGAAGATTTTTTGTGATGGGTGATAAGAGGGACAAATAGTTATGGATTTGTGGAGCTAATAGCCAAGCTAGTAACAAAACCATGAGAATTGCTCATTCCAACCTAAGTACCCAATTAAGAAGTCAAAAACAATGTCAAATGACTTTTTTACATTTACAAATCTTAAGAAATTTCTCCAAAACGTTGAAATAATTATATGAGAATTTCTCAACTCTTTCTACCTTCTTTATATTCAAGCAACAACATATTTTCATTTCTTTTCTTTCTCATTCTTGTGCTTTTTTTTCTTTCTTTCTTGCTTTCTTTTCAACTTTCATTTTGCAATCATATTTTTTTTCTTTCACAATGATACGAACTTGTAAGATCATCCCGATTTGAGCTCCCAACTAAAACGTAGCTACTAGCTTGACAAAGGTAAGCAAGTTTATATGTAGCTTTAAGGATATTAGGACCATGAAGGAAGCTAGAAAAAGGGCTAAATTATCAATGTGAAATTTGGCTTCAAAATGCAATGCAAACATGAAAGTAGTGCTTAAATGAAATGAATAGAGAACCATACTTGTGCGTTTTGATGTAGCATACGGCATAAGGAGACCTACCACTCACCTAAGACGGATATGGATGCATCGGTCTTAAGGAGGCTCTACCTTACCATTTGTAGCTTGCCAAAAGTCAAGATCAAGCTTACTTGGTCCAAAATTCGCCATCCACCTACTATGTCAAGACATCCCCATGTATGCATAATCCCGTCAAAATAGAATAGAGTCAAAATTATCAAGCATAAAAGGGATAAACAAGAGGGCATTAGTAGGACAAGCAAATAATTGGAGCAAAACCCAACACAAAACCCAACACAATTTTTTTCAAAAATTCTCACTAAATCTACACTAGACATACTAAATCCCTCCCCCAAGCTAGAACACACAATGTCCTCAATGTGTGATACAAAGATGGAGAAACAAAAACCAACGAGGGGAGATAGGATGACACATGCGGAAATAAAGAAGGGAAAGATAGCATACTAAAGTGTAGAAGCCTCCCCCAAGCTAGCTTGAAAACGGGGTAGTCCATTTCATGTACCAAAGTACCTGCAAAAGACAAGCTACTACAATACTAAAGCAAGCTAAATATTTTATTGCTAACTATTACATCAAAACCAAATTTAAAGTGAAATTGTCTAAAAACTGAAAATTGTCTTAAAAACATAAATAAAACTAATTTATCCGATGAGCTTCCTTCCTCCTCCTTAAAAAAGCATGTCAACGCCCTTAGGAGTTTATCATATTCCTGCGCATGAACAATACATAAGAATATATAAGCAATTGATAAAATTATAGCATGAAAGAGCAAAGGTAAGAAAGGATAAATCTTATCAAATTGCTCATTAGATATTTCGTAAAAAACCACCGTATCACTCCACTCGTCAGCAAGAGACGGAGCGTCACCCTTAAGACCATGAAATAAATCGTTACTGTACAAATTATCATCAAAAATGGTCTCAAAACGGGGGTACGAAAACTCTAAGTGGAAGGACTCATCAAAAATGGGGGGTTCATCCCATTTAACATTTATGTGTGGATCACTAAGTCCTTCGTCAACCACGAAAGGGTCAACTACATCGAACATGAATGGTGTCTCACGGTTTCTAGGGTCTCGGGAATAACCTCATCCTCTTTACCACAAACGGGCTCAATTTCACGAAAGTCAAGCATGGCTTTTACCTCCTCTATGAAAGGGTCGATTGAGACAACAATGGGGTGATTTTCAATACTAAAAGTCGGACCATCGTCATCGTCATCTAATAATTCGGGGTCATTTAGAGGAAAAGACTCACATTGGGAGGGCGGAGGAGAAAAATTATTGGTCAATTGCTTACTTTCTTCCTCCAATTGGCCGAGCATTTGTTGGATACGAGCACAAGTATTGGTAAAATGGTCATCTTTCGCCTCCAATTGTTGACCCATTTATTGGATTAGAGCTAAAAGTGGAGACATTTCTTCTTCAAAACCCGGCGACAAAGTTTGCTGGCGGGCTACCTCCCGACATTGGTCGGCCATGAACTTTAGAAAAATCCAAACCTCCCCAATATTCATGCGGTAAAGACTCCCATTACTCATGTAGAGAGCCAAATCACGAGACTCGGCATTCATTCCCTCAATTAAAACCTGAACCAATTCAAATTCATTATAAATAAATCCAAGAGAAGCAATATAATTGACATATTCGTCAAATCGGGACAAAAGTCATGAAAAGGTTGGTTTTGTTCTTGAAAGAAAGGAAATACGGCCATCGGATGGATATGGAGATCCCCTTGAGATAGTTTCACCACCTGAAAAAGGCACTAAAACTACAAGAAAACTGTGAGAAAATCTCAAGGAACTAGTGTTCCCCGAGATAAAATAAAACAAGATAAAACTCAACAACTAGATAGCAAACAAAACCGTGCTCCCCGGCAACGGCGCCAAAATTTGATAGGCTATCGCACACCTATACAAAAATACCCTAACGGTACAACAAATGAATGTAGTATAAAGGGGTCGAATTCCACAGAGAGCTAGGTAGTTGCTATGTAATTGTTATGGATATAATTTTATCTCGGTAGGTTTATCGATTGAATTGGTTGGTTTGAAAGCAATGATAAAAGCAATAATAATAAAAAGCTTCTAGAGATTTCGGTTCAACGTGTAAAAGATGTAAATGCATGAGATAAACATGAGATGTTATAGTATTGTTTAGATGTTTAGGTCAATGACACCCGGCTCTCGACATTAGCATCATCAACCATAGAATGGTCCATTATTCTCTCGGTTTAGTTCATTCTACCTACGCATACAAATGTCCTTCTCAAGTCCCTCGTCTCTCGATTAATGGAACGAGTTAAAACATAGCAAGCATGTGAAAGAAACAACATAAACAACATTTTACATCTATTAGTTACTCATTTTGCAAATAGTTTCATTACATGTTTCCCCTGGTCCCTAGACTAGTAATCTAATCAAGCATAATAGATAGAAATGAAATGTAAACAAATGAAATAAACAACAAAAACATAATAAAAGTTACCTTGACAATTGGAAATGGAGAATGGAAATGAAGAATGAATACTTGAATATAAATTGTATATAAGAACTTGTAACAAAATGTAAATAACAATAAGGAAATCTAACCTAATCTAAACTAATCTAATACTAGAGAATATGAGAGAAAATGAAGTGTAAAAGGTGTGTAAGAATGGTTCCAATACAACCCACTATTTATAGTAAATAGGAGGTGAAACATAAACAACTCAAAAGAGAATAGAATGGGTCAAATCTCTTCAATTCTTGATTAAATGCTTGAGGAATCCAATGTTAGTGCTTTAATGTCTTGTTTAAGAGTGTGATTCAGAGCATTTTTATTAGCATCTTTAACATCCTAAAATCATTTGGAATCCCATTTTTTCCACTCTAATATGGACTTGATCACTTGGGCTTTGAGTTGCATTGACTTCATTTGCATTTTCTTCATTAATCCAACAATTATCTAATGCAAAACCCATGCATACTTCAACACTTACTCCAATCTTGCTCTCATACTAAGCCTTGTAAACTAGTCTTGCAAAAATCAGTAGAATTAAGCTCATAAGAGCTCAAGTACCTACAAAATATGTCAAAGCAAGCAAAGCTACTAGAATACACATATTAGCTCACAAAACACTAAGATAAGTGCCAAATGACATGAAAAGTAAAGCTAAAATAAGGAGGTAAAATGTGTAAATTAGGCACTTATCACCAACATAATCATTCTTATTCCCCTCTATTATCTCTCGCCAATCTCAATTTCCATCGACTCTTGTGTACCTTTAATTCCTTCATTCTCACATTCCGCAAACTTACCTTACTACTTGACCATATATAATCACCACTACCATGTTACTCACCACACTTCCCAAAATATGTGCCTTAACTCAATAACTCATCAAATCCCACTTCTATCCGTCATATAATCAAATACATCCACATATCCTTCTCACAAACCATACTAATCGTAAGATGATACTCTCCACATTATTGGATCCGACCAACTCAAGCAAGAAAACCAATATATAGGTGAAACAAAGCATTAAGAAGCCAAAATATACGTGTTCACATAACTTCCGACTCATACGGTGTATGGGTATAGCCACCGACTCAAAACAAACGCCTACAGGGGTGCTAGGTCGAGTACACGCTCGTACTCGGTCGAATAAGGGTGGCTAGGTCGAGCTAGATATAGCTCGGTCGAGCTAGACACTTCCAGAAGCTAACCAAAATATCGCAGATAGCTAGCTCGGTCGAGCCAGAGTCAGCTCGATTGAGCTCAAGTCAGCTCGGTCGAGCTAGAGTCAGCTCGGTCGAGCTACCTGCAATTCTCAGCAACGTCCAATTTTCGTAAAACAGGCATAACTCACTCGTTTCTTGGTCGTTTTGGGCCTGTGACCTATCGTTAGAACCGTAAGAACACAAGATATCACCTCAAGTTGGAATCATAATAATATCATTCCTAGAACTCTACTTATAGCCGTTTAAAGACAGCCTCCTCGAAAACCGACTTCTTACACATCAAACTTTCTTACCCAAACAACTTAAACAACAAAAATGTGGACAAAAACAACTCAATGCTCATAAAAACCAGCATACTAGATGGAATTTTTATCATGCTAACATAAAACATATTACTATCAAACCAACAATAAAAACCGTTCATGCTCATCATATATTAACTCTTCACCAACAACTTACAAACATGCCTCAACAACACACATACAACAACACACAAACATCAACAACATGTTTCCCCGACTCTCCCATTGTGACCAATTAAGAGTTGCAAAGGCAATCATGCGACTTTAGGACGTCTCCCAAGCCCTTGCGGTAGCTCCAAGCAATTCTTAATCGGGTTCATTTTATTTGACACACTAGGTTCATTGGTTCATTTGTTTTAGATGCCAAGATCATTGCTCTGATACCACTTTATAACACCCCCATATACCGGAGTACCCTACCAAGAGCTACCCTAGCATATAAAGGCGTTACCATCTCGACATAACCGAGGTAGTGAACATCAAAAGAACAATACGAGTACCTTTATTAATAAAATAATTTAAGTCATACAACTGTCTGATAAAACAACAACTGAAAACAGAAACTGTCTTAGCATAATAAAAACTATTGTCAGCTAACTAGCTCTAAAATGGTGGCGAATCTTCCCATCCCAGAAGCACATCATCATCCAGCTCATTACCTGCTAAACCAACTGCTCACCATCCCTGAATGGATCACAGCAAGTCAAAGACAAACAGCCGGGGTCAGTCAACCGAAAATACAAGTCAAGACAATCAATATAAACACAGCGGAAGAAATGCAACAACACAAGCTGAGAGTGATCTCCACTCTCCCTCTCCTCACAAGTAACTAACTACACGGCAAGCCGTGTAGCTCTGGCAGATTACCACTGCAACGATAATCCACACCGCCAGTGGGGGACCGCAGCCTTGCCCACCAATAACCAAAACCCAAGCCATTAATGTGCACATCCCTACTGGTTGAGACGACCAGACGAGCCCACAATGGGGCGTGATCACCTCTCACAATGATCACTTAGCTAGAACCATATCAATAATTACAATCACTCTCAGCATCAATCAATCAGCGAAATATCATCAATATCCAATCACATATGAACATAAAGACGGTCTTACAAATACAACAATCAACTGAGTAGAAATATCTTAACTCATACGCAAATCTCCAATATATCAAGCACAGCAAAACAATCAATTGTAGAATCCCTTTTCTACGAATCCGTCACCTATTATCAATTAATCACAATTAACACAAATCCCCAAATCCCCTAATCGATCTAATTAGGGTTCATAAACTACTATGAAAGAATTATAACATTAATAGGTCGCTTACCAACAAGATCTAGATCGCAGACTTGTGTAGATCTAACCATATCCTTTGATGCAATTGATGTAGAAGAGAGGAGGCAGTGTACGTAGTCTTTCTTTTCTCAAAAAGGGTTTTAACAGTGAAATAAAATGCTTAAACCAACTTCCCCTCTTTTATATCAATTACTCAGAAACCGAAAATAAAACTCGTCAGACCGATCGACTCGGTCGAGCCAGAGCTAGCTCGACCGAGCTAACCTCAGCTCGGCCAAGTCAATAGTGACTCGGTCGAGGTACTACGTTATAGGAACTTCTGGAAACGTACGAAATACAAAATAAGATCCTTCAGTGACCCAGCTCGGTCGAGCTACCCCTAGCTCGGCCGAGCTACTGATGCTCAGAAATCCGTAGTATAGACCATATATGTAACACCCCCATATACCAAGACCCCTTACCATGGTCTATCCTAGCACATAGGCGTGCTTCCATCTCGGTTGCCTGAGGTAGTGAAGATCAAGAAGTAAACAACAAGGGCAATTTATTGAAATGTATAAATAATGTAATCGTTTACAACCAAACGTATCTCAAAACAACGTGAAACTCAATGTCTGACAAACTGAAATCAAAACTAGAAATGGCGGAAGCTATGACTGAAGAACTAGACTCGGCTGTGTCCCCTCCATCCGACTCCATCAACAAGATCACCTGCTAAAGTCTGCTCACCACCCCGATGGATCACAGCAGGTCAAAGACAACAACAATGGGGTTAGCAATCATTACCAAACATATCTCATGCGACATAAACAACATTAACGCAGCGGAAACCAAGTATTAAGTCATAATCTCTTTCAGCCAGATACCCATCGCAACAGGTACCCATATCAACCAGTGACACAACCTCGTCACCACAGCCACTTATCGCAACGAGTGAAACCCTAAGTTCCTTAATGTGCACATCCTTCTTGTGATGGGAGTCACAAGGAGCGATCAAAGGGCGTGGTCCACTCCCACATGGACTCACTCAGCCGGAACCATCATCATCATCACAATTCATATCGATAATCATATAATCATTCAAACAACCAATCATTCAACCGTCACAAATGAATTACTGAGTAGGGAAACCCTACCTTATAGCAAATCCGCAAGCAAGAAACACAATTAATCGGCTAGAAGGGCTCCTCTACGAACTCACAACCTAATATATACAATCAATCAATCAACTTGTGCCCTAACATGTTCTTATAAAAAATTCTACCGATTCAATTAGAAACGAAACATAAGATGTAGATCTAGCATACTTACAACGATCGATAAATGGAGAGGCAAGGATCCGGACTACTCTTGCTTAGGATTGATTGGGAGTGATTAGGGTTTGTGGTAGAAATGTTTTACGTGAAACTGTTTATGAGAAATGACACTGTTCCTTTTATATTAACCTAATCACTCTCAATCAATCCAAACCGGATCGCCTAACCCGTCGGCCTGACTCGGCCGACTCACCACCTTACTCGGTCGAGTCATCGAACTCGACCGAGTTATGCAAGACTCGGTCTAGTATACCCTTGGCAGACTCTTCCTCAATCTGACAACGGGTATACTCGACTGAGTAACCCTAATTCGGTCGAGTACACCCGTATGAGAGAACGGGGTATTACAGTCTCCCCTACTTAGAAATGAACTTCGTCCCCGCAGTTCGACTCATACCCGTAACAAGGCGACATTCATAAGGTTTAGCACAGCCGATACTTATTATGACATAACATGCAACAAAATAATATGGTATATAACTATATGTAACTCGATATAACTTCGTATAACTTGATGTAAACCAACCTTACTAGCCCAAAACTTCTCACAAAACAAGATGCGACATCTCCTACCCCCCTTAAAAGAATAAGGTTACGTCCTCGTAACCAAACATACCTCGTCGAAAAGGTGTGGATACTTCTCACGCATAGCTGATTCGGCTTCCCATGTAGCTTCCTCTATCTCGTGGTTAGACCACAACACTTTGACAATGACGGTTTCACCGTTCCTTGTCTTTCGAACTTTTTGGTCCAAAATCCTTGTCGGCAATTCCTCGTAAGTTAAGGTCTCATCCAACTCAATAGTTTTAGGTTCCAATACATGTGACACATCCGGATAATACCTTCGTAGCTGCGATACGTGAAACACGCTGTGTACTCTCTCGAGCGAAGCTGGCAAGGCAAGTCGATAAGCCACCTCACCAATCCGGTCCAACACCTCATAAGGTCCAATGTATTTCGGACTCAACTTTCCCTTCTTGCCAAATCGCATAACTCCGCGCATTGGCGATACTTTCAACAAAACTTTATCACCCGGCTGAAATTCTACATGTCTGCGCTTCGGATCCGCATAACTCTTCTGCCGATCCTGAGCTGCCTTCATCTTTTGTCTAATCATCTTTACGTGTTCGACCATGTCCTGAACCATCTGTGGTCCTAAAACCACAGCCTCTGCACTGTCGGCCCAACAAACTAGACTACGGCATTTCCTGCCGTACAAAGCCTCAAACGGTGCCATCCCAATACTTGCGTGATAACTATTATTGTACGAAAACTCAATTAAATCAAGTCGTTCCTCCCATGTTCCACCGAATTCCATCACACAAGCCCTCAACATGTCTTCCAGAGTCTTTATTGTCCTCTCAGTTTGGCCGTCCGTCGCAGGGTGAAACGTTGTGCTCATCTTTAAGGTCGTACCCATCAATTCCTGCAACTCTTGCCAAAACTTGGATATGAATCGCGCATCTCTGTCCGACACAATGTCTTTTGGCACTCCATGGAGTCGTACCACATTCTTCCTATACCCATTAGCCAACTGAGATTTGCTCCAAGTATCCTTCATGGGAATAAAGTGAGCTGACTTCGTCAGTCGGTCCACAATAACCCAGATCATGTTATTACCCTGCGGAGTCCTTGGTAACCCCACAATAAAGTCCATGGATATAGATTCCCACTTCCATTCTGGTACCTCTAGTGATTGCACTAACCCTTGCGGTCTCCATTGTTCACCCTTGACTCGCTGGCAAGTCAAACATCTATCCACAAACTCAGTAATTTCCTTCTTCATTCCCGGCCACCAAAAGGTCTTTCTCAAATCACGATATAGTTTGTCGCCACCCGGATGCACTGAATAAGGAGTACAATGAGCTTCAGTCATAATTGCTTTCCTCATTTCGGCATCCTTAGGCACACACCATCGTCCATCGAAATGAAGGCTTACATCCGCATGAATGGTAAATCTCGAGTTCTCTACACTCTTCAACTTCTCCTTCCACCCAATGATCTTAGAATCAAGCAATTGTTTCTCCCGGATTTCTCGATAAAGATCAGGCTCAATCGTTAAATCACTAATTG
>JAGPOY010000630.1:8665-25093 GCA_018983105.1 Silene uniflora | reverse complement strand
AACCAACTCCCCGCAGACTGCCAATCACGATGCAACGCCTCTGATTTCGCCACATCAACAACCAACTCCCCTGCCCATCCGTCCGATCTCCTACCCGAAGCAAACCGTTTTACCCCTCCTATTCCCGGTGCTTCACCCGCCTGAACCGCTTCGTTTTTACTAAACCCGCGTTTTTTCTTCGGCTTTGTTGCTGAATCTAACTCCGGTTCCTTATTTTCTTCCGTCTTATTATGTGACTTTGACGTAAATATGGACCGGAAGTTTATCCAAAACCCCGGTTTCCTGACTTTAATGCTCTTGTTCCGCTCCAATCCTCCCGGTTCAGTAACCTTCCTCCGGTTCTTCCCCTTCCGACTACGATCCTTCCTAGACCTAACCCTTCCCATGCAAGAAACCTTCGGGGAAGACGGCTCGGACAAGCCAGCGCCGGTTTTACTCCCAACCGACTCAGACCGTTTTGGAAAGAGGCGAATAGTAGCCGTCTTGGAGTGACGACGGTTCTTGGCTTCGGCGTAGTTTGGCTTAGTAGCCTTGGGCAGACCGATAATAGAATGTTTAGGCTTCAAGTTGGCAGAATAGCGGTTTGAACCGGCGGAGGAAGGATGAGCCGGGTTGAGGTTGGTTGAATGAGATTGTTGGGAAGCTGCTTTACCAGAATCTTTGCGGTCAATGAAGGCATTCCGATCAAGCCAGTCAAGTTCGGCGTCTTCGGAAAGCCAGAATGATTCAGGGGCGTAATCTAACTGCGGAGCATCCTCGTCCGCCGCCGCCGCCGCTACTTGGGTGACGCCGCCGCCGGCACATACAGAAGACAGGTCAACTTGAGGCATTTTTTGTTTTTTTTTTTGAGAGAGAGAATGGAAGGTTTGTGTTAGAAGAGAAGAAAAGAATATAAAAAGGACACAAGGATGAAAGGGATTGTTTCGTGCGTTGGGTTTTGGTTGGGTCCTAAATCTTCTATGGGAATCCCAAATTCAACTGCTACCGTTTGACTTTTTATCTTTACCTTTGCTTTTCACACAAATTCTCATTTGTGACGCATACTATCCGTCACAAATGAGACGGATACCATATTATCTCATAAAATACTCATCAAGGGTGAGTGGAGAAGCACATGAGGGGTGTCCACCTTGTCCCCTCTACCAATTTTCTCTCACAAAATACCCGTCGCAAGATTCGACCCGTCGCAAGCAAAACCTACTGTGCTTTTCAAATGAGTCTAACCTAATTTTTTAATTTTTTTTTTAAATCTCAAAATGGGTTACTCTATACACAAATTCTCATTTGTGACGGACACTATCCGTCACAAATGAGTCCGTCACAAATGAGTGACGGATACATATTCTCTCACAAAATACCAATCAAGGGTGAGTGGAAAAGCACATGGGGGGTGTCCACCTTGTCCCTTCTACCCATTTCCTCTCACAAAATACCCGTCGCAAGATCCGACCCGTCGCAAGCAAGACCTACTGTACTCTATATTATCCCGCTCCAATAAAACAACGTCAACAATATGCCTTGGAATATTGTCATCCCAACGCTTTCTACCTTCACGCCTCACCTCATAATGAGCAAGTTCGTGAGCTACCCTATTGAAGTTCCTACTAACAAACGACTAAGCAATAGAAATAAAAAAGGTACAAATAGATAAAATGTCCTCAATAACAATAAAAATGTGCTATTCAGGTCAGATTTAACACGAGTTAAATACATACCAAATATATATACAAATACATATGAAAATTATATATTTATCTTATATGCATCAGTCAGTGGTGTGATACTTAATCCATTTTAAGTTTAAAACAAATCATATTAAATTATAATTTGTACATGAGAATCATGGGTAAGTAATAAATATTCATTTGTAGTTCACCTTATGAATGTAATCACGTTATGTGAAATTTAAGAGGTTTGATTTCATGACTAAATATAGGGGTTTAATTACCATGTTTTTACTAACTATGAAAAAGGGTCTCACCGTTTAGGGACTGAGCCTTATGACTTTATGAGAGGATGAATGTATATCTTGTTCCTCGAAACTTCTCATAAAATGAACTTTTAAACCACTCCTAAGCAAAGTCACGACCTCTTAATCATGATTAAGCAATAAAGTAGCTTGGCCCGTGAGGTGGCCAAGGCAATAAGAGGATAAGAGGTCACCAAGTGACCTCTTTTGCTCACCTTGACTGTAACACCCCCATATACCAAGGCCCCTTACCAGGGACTACCCTAGCATATAGGCGTGCTACCATCTCGATTGCCCGAGGTAGTGAAGATCAAGAAGTAAACAATAAAGGACAATTTATTGAAATGTATAATTAATATAATCGTTTACAAACCAAACGTATCTCAAAACAACGTAAAAGCACAATGTCTGCTAAACTGAAATCAAAACTAGAAATGGCGGAAGCTATGACTGATGCACTAGACTCGGCTGTGTCCCCTCCATCCGACTCCGTCTACATGATCACCTGCTAAAGTCTGCTCACCACCCCCGATGGATCACAGCATGTCAAAGACAACAACAACGGGGTCAGCAACCATTACCAATCATATCTCATGCGACATAAACAACATTAACGCAACGGAAACCGAGTATTAAATCGTATTCCCTGTCAGCCAGATACCTATCGCAACAGGTACCCATATCAACCAGTGACACAGCCTCGTCACCACAGCCACTCATCGCAACGAGTAAAACCCTAAGTTCCTTAATGTGCACATCCCCCTTGTGATGAGATTCACAAGGGGCGATCAAAGGGCGTGGTCCACTCCCAAATGGACTCACTCAGCCGGAACCATCATCATCATCACAAACCATATCGGTAATCATATAATCATTCAAACAACCAATCATACAACCGTCTCAAATGACCTGATAGCAAATCCGCAAGCAAGCAATACAATCAATCGGCTAGAAGGGCTCCTCTACGAACTCACAACCTAATATATGCAATCAATCAATCAACTTATGCCCTAACATATTCTTATAAGAAATTCTACCGATTCAATCATAAACAAAACATAAGATGTAGATCTAGCATACGTACAACGATCGATAAATGAAGAGGCGAGGATCCGGACTACTCTTGCTTAGGATTGATTGAGAGTGATTAGGGTTTGTGGTAGAAATGTTTTTACGTTAAACTGTTTTAGAGTTAGTGACATCTCCTTTTATAATAACATAATTACTCTCAATCAATTCCAAACCGGATCGCCTGACCCGTCGACCTGACTCGGCCGACTTAACACTTTACTCGGTCGAGTCATCGATACTCGACCGAGTTACGCAAGGCTCGGTCTAGTCTACACCTGACAGACTCTTCCTTAAACTGACAACGGGTATACTCGACCGAGTAAGCCTAATTTGGTCGAGTACACCCTTAGGAGAACGGGGTATTACATTGACCTCCTTGGTAATCCATGAGGTGTGTCATGCTCTAATTGTTTTTACAATTTTTTTTCTACTTTTTCAATCTAAAATGAAGTGTCGTGTTTGGTGTCGGACACGCAACATGACAGAATAACCTAATGAGTTAACTCACGTGTCACGTCTTCGTTTTTTTTTGAGTGACGAGGGAACCTGTGTGCGCCTAGGTAAATCCTCAAGTATACGAGATTGTCTGCAAACCCCGTAAACCAGGTAAGCCACCTGAGAGGCTGAGAACGACAGGCTCGAAGTCTATTAGACATGGACTCAGGCCAAGAATGCTGCACAAGATTTGCTCTTGACGACGCTTGAATCCGACCCTTCTGAAAATTTCACCCATATTTTTAACCACTAAACTTCACCTTTGCGGATGTGTCACGTCTACTTAATAACCCATGAAAAATGCCAAAGTCGAAGCTTAACCCGTCCAAAATATATTTAACCTAAATGGCCCGAACTCATTCCAGCATCCAAATACAAAAGCCACCAAAACCCCTCATTTCATCAACCACTGAAGCTTACAAAAATGAAGGTCTCAAGACTCTCAACCACCATAGCCACCCGCATATCCAACACCATCATCCGCCATATATCCACCACTGCCACTGCCGCCACCACCGTCACAACCACCAAAGCCGCGGCGGCGCAGCCCAAAAAAGCATCCAAGGAGTATATCTTCAAAAAGATATATGAACTGGGTAACACAAGTGGGCAAGTGTCCCACATTTTGCATCGTATAGTGAGAAAAGGTCAATGTGTCACTGAAGGTAACCTTGTTGATTGTCTCAAAGACCTCCGCAAAATGGGCCGTCACCAACAATGTCTTGAGGTTTTTTTTCTTTTCTTCTTAATTGGATTCCTATCAAATACTCTTTCCGTCTCCATCATTTTTTTTTAATCAAATGCAAATAAATGATTGGGACGGAGGGAGAATTAATTTGCCAAAAAATACTAACTTTTTATTTGATTAGTGTAATATTTGTTTAGTTTGTGATGAATGATGATGGTTAATTACTAATTAGTAGGATTAATTAGTATACCATGTCTTTAAGGAAAAAAAGATGTATTCTTTTTGGTTTATGAGCATCTGCACAGATTGGTTTTCCTTGAGTAAACCGAAATCGAAACATTCTTTTGGGGTTTTAGCTTGGGTTTATGTTGTTCACTGCTTTCGAGTGTATTCACAGCCGCATAATGTTGCTGAGACCAATCTGTATCCAATAAAAACAAATTGGATCGTTTGCGAAATGTAGCCATTTGTAGTGACTAGTAACTGAGTAAGCGACACCATTTCTTAGGGAATATACTATCCGAACTTGTGGGTTTTCTTTCATTTCTCTCATTTGCGAAATGTTGTACAGAGTAGTAAAAGTTTGATTTTTAGCTTGTGCTGAGAGTATTTTCTGTTTGATTCTGTCTGTATTTGCTAAATTGCAGTATTGGGTATTCACCTATTTATTCTACTCAACAAGCTTGACTACAACTGCATTCTTCTTGTATTTATTCCGTCTCTTTGAGTACTGCTTTCTGTCTCTTTTGCTTTGTGATACAACTGATGGTTTTGCTGTTGCTTAGTGCTGTTTAATATGCGTTCGGGTAATTGGGTCACTGATTCACTGCATGCTTTATTGGATATTACAGTACACCCTAATGATATACTCCGTATAAAAAAAGTTTATCGGTTTCTTTCTTGCGACATTTATTTCTGTCGTTTTATGTTTGATGCAGATCTTAGACTGGATTGAGAAAGGCAGATTTGACTCTTCAGCTAGAGACTTTGCTTTGCGCATAGATATATTGCACAAAATAAAGGGTCTTGCAGAAGCTGAAAAGTACTTTGATGGCATTCCCTCTGATTTTAAGAACCATTGTGTATATGGGTCACTCTTAAGATGCTACTGTACTGATATGGAAGCTGATAAAGCCCTGGCTAGTGGCTACATTCAAAAAGATGGATGAGATGGGTTTTGCTTCCCATAGTCTTGCCTTCAACAATCTTCTCGATCTATATGTAAAAATCAAACAGCCTGAAAAGGTTCCAGAACTTATATCAGAAATGAAGAAAAAACACTTGCCTCTAAACGGCCACACATATAGCTTTTGGATTCAAAGCTATCGACTTCTTGGAGATCTCGCAGGAGTGGAACGAGTGTTTCATGAGGCTCAACAAGATAGCCTTGTAAAGGATGAGTGGAGCATACATAGCAACGTCGCCTCAGTGTTTATCGAGTTTGGCCAATTCGAGAAAGCTCTTTCACACTTGGAAAAATTGGAAAATGAATTAAATAATTCCGATAATCCGAGTCGCAATGCATTCCAACATCTGATTAGCTTGTATGCTGGTGCTGGTAAATTAGATTCCGTCATCCGGACTTGGAACAAGCTCAAGTCAAAGTTTAAAGTCGATGACGAACGGAGTTACCTTTCACTGCTTCAAGCTTTGTCGAGACTAGACGATATTAAAGGCCTTGAAAATTACTTCCGCGAGTGGGAATCAATCTGCAAGAAGAATTATGATGACAATGTACCGGCTGTTCTAATAGGTGCGTACTTGAGGCACGACATGCTCGAAGAGGCTGACCTTTTGCTGAAGGATGCTACAAAGAAAGCGGGAAAAGTATTATGCTGGCCACATGTCAAATTCATGAATTACTACTTCGAGAAGGGTCAGACGGAGTGTGCACTGAAGCATATGGAAGCTGCCGTTGTTTCAAAATGGAAACCACGTGCTGAGAAGCTTGATCCTTGCTTCCAGCACTTCAAAGATCAGAAAGATGTTGATGGTCTAGAGAAATTTTGCCAGTTATTAAAGAGGGCCCAGGCCTTGGACAGAAAAGCCTATCTATGGCTCCTTCGGACTTACGTGGATGCTGAGAAAACAGCGCCTGATATGCGTGAAAGGATAGAGGAAGATGGCATTAATGTTACTCACGAGCTTGAGGAGTTGCTTGAGCGGGTTTGCCCTAATCGGTTTTAGATCCAGTTTTTTTTTTTATTCATGTACACTTCACCAAGAGCGTGGAGAATGATAAGAGCTGCGGTTAAATTCTGTTATTAAAGTGGTAACAATTGTGGAGATTGGAAGTACTCGTGATGCTTTAGTCTAAGAACTAAGGTAGCTTAGACGTGATAAATTGTTATGATCAGATGATAGACGCTAATACATTTGTTCTAATTAGACCTCATTATTTGTACTTATACATAATATTAAACTCGAATTTTCCAACATATTAATCTCATTGGCCATTGGGTATCCAAACCTCTGATTGCTCAGCTTTCGATCCTATATAACCTTGCTAGACTCAATCTCAAAACTGCCCTTAATGAAGGAATACAACTTAAACATAATCTAAAACGTAACAGCGTGTACTTGAAAAACAGAAGCTAAGTCAAAACATAGGAATCCAGTGTCAAGGCTCAAGAATGCAGTAGAAACAAAAGATAAAAGAAAAGCTTATACATCAGCCAATTACATTATTACCGACCTCTTCTACCCCCAAAACGGCCACCTCTTTGTTGAAATGACTTCCTTCCTCGACCTCGACCTCTACCAGAAGAGACGCCTTGGTGAGTTTCTGAGGATACTTCTTCATTTCCGGTCGGATAATTAGAGTTAATCCCTGCGAGTTGAGGTCCGTTGGGCATAAATCCTGAAAACATAGGCAACTGGGAATTTGGGTTCATAAAGGGAGCTTGACCAGAGACATTTGGACCCAGCATGCCTGACCAAGGTGAATTTGGGGCACCCATGTTGAAATTCATAGGACCAAGAAGGGATCCCGTCAGTAATTGACTAAGGTCGAATTGGGGCTGAGATGGTCCTAGAGTTCCTAAAGGGAACTGCGAAACAGGCTGTTGGTGCTGCCAGGCAATAGGGCCGTTTGAAGGCTGGAGATAATTTTGCTGCACCCATGGCATCCCATTGGGTTGAAAGCCACCCATTGCCATATTTTGGGGTTGTGATGGCATTCCATTATTAGCCCAGCTACCATTAAGTTGAAAGCCATTAGAGATAGGCATATTTTGGGATTGTGATGGCATCCCATTAGTCCAGTTACCATTTAACGTGACTTGACCTTGCTGTGGCATCTGGTTAAATGTGTTAGGCCCACCCGGAAAAATAGGACCCAAAGGAGATGAGCTTGACTGATTGCTTTGGACGAAAGACTGTGCGGACGGGCCACCTGACTGATTACCCTGAGTGAAGCACGGTGAAGGGGGCCGCAAATGCTGCTGCATTTTACTGGGTTGTGATGGTGGGACTTTGAACATTGGGGACTGAGAGGCAGAAGGTTGATTCTTAGTCCATGTGTTTTCTCTACTTTGGACGTTCCTTGTGTTTTTTTTCTTGGTCCCAGGCCCCTGACTCTCATTGTTGTTTCCTCTCTTGGACATCTTCAACATTCGCTTGTATTCAGCCTCCTTCTCGTCATCAGAGAACTCAGTCTCATCTATTTCTTCATCATTCTCACCAGAAGCATCATATCCTTTCTGGTAGAGATTTTTGTCATTGAGAACATGACCAACAAACTCTGACACAAACCCTATCCTCGTGCCATTTTGGATATCGGAGGGGACTTCACTTTCCAAATTATACCGAACGATATAATATGGAGTTTTGACAGGTCCAAATATCTCATCTATTATGCCTAGTGGCAACCTTGTCTCGGTTATCCATAATATTGAACCTTCACTGATCGGATTGTGTTTGTCCGATCCTTCAACAATCACTTGAGTGCCTAAGACCTGACAAATATTATAGACATGAATGTGTTTACTTAAGGGGACAATTATACTGTATAATAACACAAATTGCCAACCTCCATAGGGGTCAAGTGGTTAACTAGCAAAGATGGTAAATTCATTGAGTGTTGTACTCAACCTAGGCATAAAATCCGACAGTAAAAAACTTCACTTGTGGACAGTGGCTCTCTTTGCACCAAAAAAAGAAAAAGAAAAAAAAAAACAAATTTTCCACAACTGATGTTGATTATGTCGTGCTAATTCGGCATGAGTCCATGAATGGGAAGGAAACTAGCAGTAAGGATGCCGATAAAATCAAGGTGACATCAAAGGGCCCGGGACATATGCTTATGGGATCTTACCGATAAGACAACTCCCACAGGCGATATCTGGTGGCTTGGCTGCAAACTAACTGTAATTTGAGGCACTGGAGGAAGATCCTGGAATTTAGATCAAAAGCAATTTCGTCTATAAAATTAATAAAAATGTTAAACACAAAGGCAATAAAAAAGGAACAGTTTAGGCCGCTCATGACACTACACTAGACAGAGAGAACTCAGCAGAATGCCAGACAAGTAGCATGTATTATTGAAATTAGGAGAAGTCACACATCAGAGCATTCCCTGACAAAATAATGAATCGCATACCCTACTAGTCGAAAGGCTGCTTCCAAAAAATTGATGAACGGATTGACAAGTGACTTCATATACAGAAAAAATAGCTGATGCAGAAGTAAGATCAAAAGGCATACAAAAGTTGTAGAGATCACACCTGGGTGAAGGAGTTCCTCTCTGACTGCAGTAAATTTATCATAACTGACGCACACAATTTTTCTGAAACTACAATATCAACACTATTCCTAAAAGAATGAACTAAGGGAACCTAGTGATCAGCAAATTATGCTAGAAGTTATGTGCAAAAACATATCACTCAGAGAGCAGAAGAGCAAAACAAATATATAAAGGGAATGCAATATATAAATAGGCCTTAATTTACCAGTAACTCGTTCTTCGACCTGATAGGCCCCTTAGGCAACTCAGCATCTCCATCTTCATCGTCAAGAATATCTCCAAGTTCCAAATCATGAGAACTCTCAGTAGCATTATCATCCTGATCCTCGTCGTTGTCATCATCGTTATCATTATCAGTCCAAGAAATCATCTTCTCTGCATCCGAATCCATTATTTCACCTTCTTCTACCTCAACTTTCTGCTCATTGATGTCTGTCTTGGTTTTACTTAAGAACTCCACTTTAACCATCTCCTTTGTCTCGTCAGCACTTCCATTGCTAGAAGATGACGACGAAGTCCCACTCTCCGACTCAGACTCAGGCTCTGAGTTTGAATTTGTTCCTGCGTCTTTACTGACAACTTTCGAATCCATCTCAATTTTATCATTTACATCGATGACCAAGCCATGAGTACCACCAGCCAAAGATACCTTCTCCAGGCCTTCCTCAATAGAGCAACTCAAACTCCCCAGTTTGCTACAACTCCTAATATCCAACATGCCCTGGCCAGTCCCATCTTCAAGTTTGACTGATGACATTATGTCACGTTGGTGATCATTGAACGTGGTTTCAGCACTTCCTAAATCAACTTTTACAAAATCAGACAAGCTAGATTCTTCAAAACTATCCGATTTCACAATGCCAGCTATCCCACTCCTATTTTCCAGTAGGAGCTCATCTGTTCCATAGCATTCAGTTTTCACAGTCCCACACGCTTCCTTGTCATCCATACCTTGGGCAAAAACATTGCCAGTAGAGTTGCCCAAGGCACTATTCTCACCAAGCCCACTTCCAATCTCAGCATTGTTGCACTCCACAGTATCGGGGACTTGCATTTCCTCAATCCAATCCTTAATGAAGTCAAAATCTACAAATGGTTCAAGAGAGGCAAGAGACAAACCATCCAATTCAGTAGAATAATCTTCACAACCAAAGCTATCTCTTTGAGAATCGTTTAGTGTTTTGGTCTTGAGGTTATTGACTACACCATCTGCGCCCTCTTTAGTAGATTCACAGAAAAACCCTACCATCTCCAAAAACACATATAGAGTTAGACTTTTTGAGCACCAAGGTTTGATCTTTATCCATTTCGGTAGGAATAGGGTTTTAAGTGCCAGCAATGGGTCCTCAAAGTTGATACCTTTACAAGTCCAAATGATTTGGCGCTTTCAAAAAGGTATAACGGGAAAAATATACTACTCCCTTCACCCTAATTCATCTATTTACCTTTTTTATTCATCGCAAGGGTTATTTTAATAAAGGTAAAGAAATGATTGGTACGAAGGGAGTAGATTACAAAAAGAGGCAAAGCAAGACATGAAACCTAGAGGGCTATTTGCTTACACTAAAACCTAATGGGAGAGCTAGAGGGGACTAGCAGGGGCGGTCGCTCGCTGAACAATTGAAAAGATTAGATTTTGAGTAGCCCCGTAACGACAAATCCCGGGTCTGCCATTGTAAAAACCCTTGTACAGCAGAAATTGAAATACCCAATAATTATATGACTGATTAAAGGCAGATAAGAGTGTGGTAACAAGCTTAAAATAAGACAATAAAAGTGCAAATAACAAATTGGAACATGTAGAAGAAGAAGAAGATACCTGTTACAGTGTGTTGATGGAGAAAAGAGGAGTTTTGAGTACAGACTACAGAGCAGGTTGTTTATGGAGGTGGTGGGAGTTCTGATTTAGGGCTTAATTAATTAATTAATCAATTTGATTTGTGATTTCCTATTTTGGTTTACTAATTCAAAGATTTAGCTTAGCTCTATAACATGTTAGTTGTTACAGACTTGCAGATAGTTTGGCCACACTACGGAGTATCTTGTTACAACGTTTCTTTGATGGCTAATGGGTTAGGTTAGCCCATTGGACCCAATTAGAACAAAATAGAAACCAAGCTGTTACTCGGGTAGTCGGGTTGACAAATTACTAATCAACGTCCACAATATACATGTGATTTAGTAATGTGTCGACCTTTTTTAATATGCTCCAATAAAAAAACGAGCCAACCTCGAAATAAGCAGACTCGGCCTAGTTAGGCTCAACCTAATCTTAATTGACCTACCGAAATACTTTTTATATCAATTAATTAATTTAAAATTATAGTGATATTACGTGTAATAAGCTCAAATAAATCATCAGAAAATTAAGATGACCCATAACTATAGTTGACCAAGAGACTGGTCGGGTTGATCGACACATTGCGGGGTTGACAAGGTTTGCTCAACTTAAACATTTACTCGTGTTCATGAGTTAGGGACAAATCAAGACGGTCAAATTTTTTATTTATTTTGTTCGTCAAAATTTAACAAAAAAAGTCAATAAAAACCCGATTTAGGAGCATTATAGGTATAGGTCTGGCTAGGGTTAGGTAGGGTCCGATCGACGAAGTTCAACTTTGAGCGGACCAAGGTTCGGGGCATGTCAAATTAGGGCTTTGGCTTAGGACAAATGAGACGCATGACTATGTAGGAGTAGACAAGATCAAGTCGTATTCTTGGTCACCACCGGCTCTACCTAGACCTTACAAACATGTCAAACGTGTAATTTTGTTATTCGGATCGGGTAATGCAGGTGAAATAATTCGAGTCAGGCCCATTGACTAATTTTAGCTCTAGGCTCTAGCCCATAACAATGTACACTACTACAATCACAAAGTCACACAACTCACAAGTATTTGAAGCATCTCTTCTTCTCTATAGTCATTTATTTAGTGACTAAACAAAACAAAAATCGTGGACAGAAGTAGGCAAATGAGGTGATGAATTGAGGACTGTAAAACCATAAACCCTCAATTTTATAATTAAAATCACCAGATCCAATCTCTATCCTTCATTCCCTTTCTTTCCAGTTCCGATCCACAGTTGATCGGCGTTAATGGCGTACCTTAATTCAATTATAACATTGATAATCATACTCCATTTCACTTCATCTTATGCTGATTCCATTCACGGTTGTGGCGGTTTCATTGAGGTACTTCTTCCATCCAATCTTAGTTGACATTCATCTGTTTTAAGTTTAAGACGGATATGCCTATCTTTACTTGCTGAATTAACCAATCTTCAATCATTCGTTAACTTCATTTCATTACCTTTGTACGCAGGCGAGTTCTCCGTTGATTAAATCGAGGAAGTCAAGCGATGCCAAATTGGATTATTCTCACATCACTGTACTTCACTTGTTGCTTTAATTCGCTTTATTTTTTGTTGACTTTCTAAATGTAATGTAATTTTGTAGGAGTAGTACTGATTAGTGACACCTATGATTTGTCAGTTGGTTGTGAATGTGATTTGCAATCATCATGTCTGTGGATGTTTCCAGCTGTTGGTGTCTTGCCTATTAGTCGGGAATTCGTCATTGTATTGCACCATTCCGAGTTTGATAAATAATTTTAGAGGTTGTGGAAATGATAGTGAATTCATGAGTACTTTCTGGATTATTTACGATACTTCAGTATCCCTAAGAACCTTTAAAAAATGAGAATGACATCTATTGCGGACGAGAAGTTATGCTAGGAGGTTGGCGCTCTTACTCATCATTGTGTTCTGATTAATTGATATGGGAAGTAGAGTAGGCAAGAGTTTGATGAGAAATACACCTCATATACGGTCATTGCCTTGTTGGTTATTTGGAGGGCTTCCTTTTTCTTGGACAACCATGGATACTTTCAGGCTTCATAATTTGCAGTAGCTAGCATTTAGTCTTCATTGGTTATGGTAATAAGCATGCTTGCGATTCTCTGTCTGATCTCTAACGAAAAAAGTATAGACCTTTAGCCCTACTTTCTACGTCATCTTCTATTCTCCTTGTCTTTTGGGGAATGTTTCTGAACCTTCCATAATACCTGCACTTCTATTAATCAGGTTGCTGCTTGTAAAGGTAGTCCAAAAATTCACATTTGTAGTATTATGTATACAATGTTGCAATGTCTCCGCTACTTCACTATATTCTGAATCTTTTGTCTGTTCTCCCCATCCTGAGGTCATTTGATCGACAGACTTCTTATATTAGCTACTTGAATCTATTCATTGAGCTTGTCTGTGATCTGATTTTCGAGGATTTACAGATTTACACAAATGTCTGATATTAAAATGACCACTTTTGTGTGTTTACTGTGTCTCAGGTTGAACTTCAGACATTGGATGGGTTGGTGAAGGACAGGACTCAGTGTGCTCCTAACGGTTACTATTTCATTCCAGTTTATGACAAGGTAACTCTAAAGCTTTCTTGATATAGTGGCTGAAAAAAAGAAAGATGAGCGCCGGGTTTCTAGAGTTAGTCTATTTAGATATATGAGGTTATGAATCGAACCCCACTGGACAAACATTTTATTGTCAATCCCTATCTGGTCAATTTATGAAATGTATCACTTAGCTGTGTTTTGTTGAATTCTTTGATATATTGGTTATAACTTATAAATGAAATATATGAAGTCTTGAGGCTGGATCAAAGAAGGTTCGAATTCATGATTTCTGTTAAATTGAATTTAGGCAAGTGGCTTTTTAGGAGTGTGTTCATTGGTAGATAGAACTCGGTATGGGAGGAAGGCTTTCACAATTTAATATAAACAGAGAGAAGAGAAGGAGCATAAAGTGCGAGAACCAAGTAGAGATAGGGGAGAATAGTTGAAGTCAAGTCCTCCACTCTCATCTTTAATTTAGTTTTGTGTTGATAAGATTACTCGTGAGAGCTTAAGCATCTGGCACTACTTATGTGTTCAGGTGTCACCCCCAACTTGTAAAAGATTAGTGGATAACACGAAGAGATAGAGAGAATACCATCATACACTAACTGGCCAATAAAACCTCTCTAATGATTATTTACTCAACTCTACATAGAGGGGGTATATTTTGTGGCTTTGTGCGGTCATCTTAACCGTTTTTGCCTTTCTGTTCTTTTGCTTGTCGAAGCAACTCATGGACTAGGCATAATTTTTTCTTCTCTCCTTACTTTCATTAATCATTCCTGCAGGGATCCTTCATGATAAAGATCAAGGGACCAAAAGGGTGGACATGGGATCCTGACATGGTAATAACTCTGTTCTGGTCTGAAATATTCTGCTCAAGTAGATTTTCTCCCAGTGTTTAGTGGTTAATTTATGATTAATTAATTGATGTGCTTGTTTCTAACTTGTTTTCAAATAAATGGCCTGGTTTCTAACTTGAACTGGACCATGTTAATTGTAGGCTTCTGTTGTGGTTGATCAAATGGGATGCAACGGAAATGAAGATATCAATTTCCGATTCACAGGGTTGGCTTCCATCCACTGCTCCTCTTACCCTTCTATTCGAGATAAACCCAAGTTTGATTCATTAATTTAGATTTTGCATCCCCAATTGGTAGACATTTTAGAATTACCCCAGCACGATTACTAACCACTAACTACCATCTTCTTGAAGACTTGCAACAACAACAACAACAACAACATTACCCCAGTGCCTCAATGGCTCCCGCAAATTGCGGGGTAAGGGGGGGTCGGATGTACGCAGCCTTACCCTTGTGTTAGCAACACAAAGAGGCTGTTTCCGAATGACCCAAGATAAAAATTGCGCCGAGAAGTGCATCAAAGGACCAGTGCTTCACAAAATAAAGAAGCGCAGCCACTTTAGTGAGCCATTTTGATTTATTCCATTATAATCCATAGCCAAAGAGTAATGAATCTTTGGCTCCATCGGAAATATGGAAAAATCTTCTTGAAGACTTGAACACTACAAAATCATCAATGACCAACAATGAAGACCCCATCAGCATCTTTTGCTGCTCCCCTTCTGTCGTCCGCCTCATATCTCCAGTAAAATAATAACCTTATAGTTACATTATACTAGGAGAGATGAATCAAGGAGGGAAACCCTAATTGAGTTGGAGTTTGATTAGTGAGAGATTTAGGGGTTATAAGGTTGCAGGGAGAAGTCGGATGGTGGCATGTGGGGAGGGCGCCATCTACGACGCTGAGAGGTTAGAGAAGGACGTGCTGTGAGAGTGATTAGTGGTGTTGCTGTTCTTGAGATTGTTTATGGAACTACAGCTGAGATTAATTAAAGAAGCTGCGTCAAACTTTAGATCTTTTAACTCAACTTGTTTCGAATAAAACGCGTAATTATAAAGTTTTAGTTTATACGTGAGTCTTTGTGGTCACAAATCTTGTTTTTTTTTTTTAATGAACTAATACATGGGTGTCACTCCCTTGGTGTCTCTTGTGTTTCCGTAATATATGTTAAAGTTCAATTTTTTCTATTTTGGATTATTTTTTATTATTCATATTTGTTCTGTCTGTTTACAGATTTTCTGTGTCTGGAAGAGTTTTGGGGGTTGTTGGAGGAGATAGTTGCCTTTCAAAAGACGGTGGTCCATCTAATGTTGCTGTTGAGCTCTTATCTTCTGCAGATGATCTTGTTTCTTCTGTGTATACATCTTCAACAGGAGATTACTTTTTCAAGAATGTGACTCCAGGTTTGTACATAACCTTACTATATGTTGAGCATCCTCAGCTGTTCTTGTTCTGTGGTACACTTTTTAACCAACAGTTTGTGTAGCTGTACCACTCTTCGTTTGTCTCAAAGCCCATTGCATGAGAAGAATAATTAATGTTACATGGCTAATCTTCATTTGATATACTGGTAATCATATGATTGGCCAAACTGAAATTTCTACGTTTGATTGTTCCTATGCGTTTATGACAGTATTGACTGTAATATCTCTTCATATATGGAGTAGGTTTGCTATCATTACTCTCTTGTTAAATGCGAGATCCCTTTCTCACTTGTCCGGTCTCTCTCTCTTAGTCTCTTATGGTTACTTAAAGAATGTTGAATAAGTTAACAAATTGAACAATTCAAGTTATATAAGCTCCCTATCAGATTTAGTAATAGTTATGTGCTTGATTTCACTAGGATTTCCTTTTGACTTTTCCTTCCTGTGACCTCTGAAAACATATTCTTCAGATAATCAGATCTGCCTACAGTTTGTATTATAAATTTCTTAGCATAGGAATGAATTGATTCATCTACGAACGGCTGCTATATTTGGTATTACACTTGATTGTCTAAGGCTTTGGATTTGGATATAACTTATTTAAGTATCCTTTGGGTTTGATGGCTTTGGAGGTGTGCTAAAATTTTGAGGAGTAACGTATGTACTTATAGTGGATTACCCTGCCTCACTTTGGTAACCCTCTAACCTCCATACATGTCTTTTTGTTGTTACTCTTTAATGGTGTGACATATTACAGGACTCCTCGTTTG
>JAGPOY010000629.1:7838-29584 GCA_018983105.1 Silene uniflora | reverse complement strand
TGAAATCCAATCCTGTTCCATTTGGTTCGATTTAATTCAGTTCAGCTTAGTACAGTTCGGTTCATTTTAATGTAGCCATGGTTAATAGAAACCATACATTGATTAACGCCTTTTTATTTATCCAAGTCAGCTCCGCGCATGGCTGGGTTTTTGGTGAAACTCTTTGCTTGGATTCTGGAATCGAGGATCATCGGAAGGATTGTGTTGTACTTTCTCAAGAAAGATAATTTAGTTCACAAGGTATTTTACATTTTTTTCAAATATTTTTTTCGAGCACTATTATTTGAGAAATTTAGCCGTAAAATTTGTCCGAATGCTACTGTCAAAGTTGTTACAAGGGATAATAGCTGAGCCTCAACCATCACCTTAAGGTTTTGGTTAAGTTGGTTCATCTATCATAGTATCAGAGACAGTGTGACCGAAGGTCACGGGTTCGAATCCTGGCAACCTCAAAAACCCTCGGAGTGGAACCCCAGCACACGGTACGGGGGAGCCTGTGCACACTAACCACTCTTCAAGCCCAAACGGGCATTTGAGTGGGGGAGCGTATTAAGAATAACTATAATAGCTGAGGCTCAACCATCGCCTTAAACTTTTGGTTCATCTATCATCATAAACCCTGAAAAATCCTGCATTCAGAACATGTTTACACCAATTTCCTTCCTGTTTAGCATATCCTATGTTATTCTGACTCGATTAGAAACATGCCCATATGGATGCATGTCGAAATCTCTAACTCGATTGTATCTTAGAAATTATGATTCTTTTCTTTAAAAAAATGAAGTTTATAAGTGTAGCGGGCCTAACACCGTTACATATGGTAGTATGGTACTATGAAGAGTGTAAACACTAACATTAGATTTGCAGTTTGTTTCACTTGCAGAAATTGAAGAATCACCTGTATATGTCCCATTACATACCTCTAAAGGTACTCCCTTTCTCGGAAATGTAGACACCTCCATTCATTGCATGTCAGTCATATATGAGGCAGTCTTACATGCGAGTCATGAGAGCCAGCCAAATCCCTGTTTATTCCTCTTTTGATTGTCAGCTTACGGGATTAATGTGCCTCGACTCGCATAAGACTGTCTCATAAGTTTTTTTGGGATCATAGACTTAAGTTACTCGTGTAAATTAAATGGGTCTAATGATCATCACTTGGACCCGATCATACATTCATAAGCAGAGCCTCCAAAGCAAGAAGTGATATGCATAGAGTCTGATCAGAGTCCGTGTGAACGAGTACAAAAAGCTGTGGAGTGTCTACCATCTATTTCAGACAATAGCTCATTTGAGATCGACCATTGTTTCCGGCACTGGACTATAATGGACTACTCCAAGGCCTATAAATCAGGAGCTGTGACTCCAAGAAAGGTGTCTGCTATTAATCTCATTTTACTAACAATTTAAGGTTTTCTGCCAATATTCTCTAGTATAGATGTCTCCAACTTTTATGATAAAAGTGGCTCATATTTCTGATTTCGTGTGTGTGTGTGTTTTTTTTTTAACTTCAGGTGGCTGAGGAATTTATAAGGGCTGTTGAAAGATCATCAAATCCTGAATGCAATATGTCATTCTTTATAAATTATGATGTAAACAATATTCTACAGCAAGCTGTTGAGTCTACTCTTCGTTATGAAAAAGGTATGAGAACGTATGTTACTTAGACTTGGATGGAAGTATCCTTACTGTCAAATTGAGCTATTTTATGAAAGTTCTGTCGTTATTGGCTTATAATGTCGTGTTCAGGAGTCAAACTCATATGCATGTTCGAGTGTCAAACGGCCGGTATAGGTACACGAGGTTTTTCAAAGAGTCGAAGTAACATAACTGGTTAAGTTAATTGCGTGGTGGTAGTCATAAATTGGGATCAAAACCTAAAACCATTTGCTCTACAAAATTACTCTTGTATGACAAGTTCCGATTCAGGACCTCGCGGACTAACTTGTTCTCATCATGAATTGCCAACTTTAAACTTTTGTAGGAGAACCACTTTCAGTTCTTGATGGAGTGCCAGTTGCCATTAAAGATGAAATAGACTGTATCCCTTACCCAACAACAGGTGATTGTTCTTCATTTCTTACATGTTCAAAATTTCCTCCCAACTCGGAATTATATTTTTGCGGTCAGACATCTAAACCTTATTTTTCGTGCAACTTCATGTAGGAGGAACTAAATGGCTTCACAGATTTAGATCCTGCAAAAGGGATGCTTGTTGTGTGGACCGTCTTAGATCATGTGGTGCATTACTTGTTGGAAAAGCCAATATGCAGGAGCTTGGTGCCGGGGTAAATGGAATTAATCCACATTATGGGTAAACTCTAATTTGTAGCTAAGTAAAGTAGACCCATGAGAATAAAAATACTTTAATTCAGGCTGTTCTTAATACAAACCTTGGTCGTGCCATTGTAGGGCTACTCGAAATCCTTACAATACCAGCAGGATAACTGGTGGTTCTTCTAGCGGATCTGCTGCATTGGTTAGTGCAGGATTATGCCCTGTTGCCCTTGGTGTTGATGGTGGAGGTAACTAACTAATTCGTGAGAAAAAGTTATATAAGACGGTTTGACCATAATGTTGTGGCAGTCACATTTTCAGGCATAAGACAAACTTAGTAAGACAGCCTGAGCATATATAATGAATTGTATCAGACGGTTTTAAAAGAGTATTTTCGTTAATTCTTAAGAGACATTACCTGTTTCGGCAGGGTCTGTCCGGATTCCAGCGGCTCTTTGTGGTGTTGTTGGCTTCAAGCCAACTTTCGGGCGTGTTCCTCATGAAGGGTAAGCAAAAAAATGTTCTTGCAAGTCTATAAACATGAACACAAACTACACAATTTCTCCAAAGAGACTGTCCCATGCAGCTTCTGTGAGACCGCATTTACCCACAAATTACCCAACCGTTGATTGTACTTGGGACAGTTTCTCAGGAAACCAATGAAAACAACATTCATCATCCTTTCATTTTGCTATGTTGTTCGACACATGTTGTGGTCGAAACTCAAAACTCAACAATTGAACTGTCTTTTGTAGGGTACTTCCCTTGAACTGGACAGTTGGGATGGTTGGCATTCTTGCTGGCACAGTGGAAGATGCCCTCATAACGTAAGCATCATTTTTCTGAGTCTAGAACAGTTTATTTTTCTAGCTGAATTGAATGTGTTCTAAATCACTGCTGCTCTTTTCAGTTATGCAGCTATCAGTGGTGAATCATCTTCAGATCAATCCATTGTTGTGCCTGTAAGTCAGCTGTTCGGTTTCGTGCCTCTTTCAGAAGTACTGATTTTTAGGCACTGTAAAATTGGCCCAAGCCGATTTCAACCGAGCTAAACCCGTAAAGAAAAACCTAAAATAGACAAGAACCTGAATAGAATTAGAATAGATACACTCTGGAACCACCTGGCCATGATGTGTCTCAAAATGACAATTCAAAACAAAACCTTAGCAACCAGGACCCGAAGCGACGTACTAAACTGACCCATAGACCCCAAGACGCGCCTGAAATGACCCACTAACAGCCCACTTGTAATGACCCGAACCTGTAATGAACCGAACACGATCCAAAAGGCCCGATAATATTCCAGTCGAGATGAGCTGAACTTGTAATGATCCAGCTAACCCGACCCAAATGACTGATGTAGAGTTTGTATCTTTATTTGTACCTTTTGGCCTAAAAGTGATTAAATATCCGGATTATCTGTTGAATGCTGACTCTATGCTTGGTATTGAGTTCTTTTCAGCATAAAGTTGAATTGCCATTCTTAAAACCAAAGACATTCTCTGGAGATATCAAAATGGCCAAGTACGGAAAGGTTTGCGACTCGTCATATCTACCTTACTTTGAACTCAGTTATAGCATATCATTAATGAAATATAATTTTTCTGGTTATAGTGGTTCAATGACTGCCATTCTGACATCAAAGTTTGCTGCTCCAGAGCCATTGATAAGCTTCAGAAGTGTTATGGATGGCAGGTATTGCGTTTTCCGAGTATATAATTCTTGCAATAAATTGGAAGATACGGTACAACTTGGTGAGAAATTTGAACTCTAAAAGTTCACCCTAAACGATTGATCTCAACTCTTTGCAACTGTAGACCAGTCTTACCTGCCCAAGTTTTATTCGTGATTTGTTGTAAATTTGATTTGGTGTCACTGTTGGTCTTTTTATGCCACTCAAACTTAAACAATGAAAGAATGCTTCAGTGATCATGCAGTTTAGGCAGTACATCTCTTGCTAACTTTTTGATGTCTTACTTGTCCAAGACTGTAGAAGTGACTATACCAGATATAGAGACGATGCGACTGGCGCACTATCTGACAATAGGATCCGAATGCGTTGCTTCTCTTGATCATATTTTGCAGAAATTGTATGTTATTTTTGTGTCTTTGTTTAATGCTATAGCATGTTAGATTTAGCTGTTGAGTTGCTGTCTGATACGCTCTGACATATATATAGGGACAACTCGGAAGTCGGATGGGATTCAAGAATAGCCCTTGCCATATATGGCTCCTTCAGTGGTGTCGAATATATCAAAGCACAGAAAATCAGGTATCAAGTCTTGGAAATGTTGGTAATGCAATGGATGTGATGATTTGGTCAATAAGACTTTCTATTGTGCTAGACTCTTACGCTTGTCTTTTAATCACGGTAAATAGAGATTCCTTCACTTTCTATTCCTAACCCCTCATGTGTGCCCCTCTAGAACCGACCTTTCAAATTCTAATATAGCGGCAAACGAAACTATTTCATCACTGAATATGTTACAGCCCTTATAATGGCACGATTTTCGTCAAGTGTCAATCTGTCATTCGGAAACTGTCTTTACTGCAGCAGAAACAAACAGGCTTTGTACATCAGACTACTCAATGTTTACTCATTCATACAACCGCACAAAACACATCTGAACTCGAAAAAATGATTCAAAATGATATCCAATCTTAGACCTGAAATGGGCTACCCGAACCAAGCAGAACTGAACTTTATTCGGCAATACCTTTCTCGGCTTTTGGCTAAGATCAAGTGTACTATTTCCCATAATTTATCGCGGCATGCTTTAGGAGATAATGTGTCTTCTCACTTCTATTGCAGGAATAGACAGATGCAATTCTTCAATAAGATATTCTCCAAGGCAGATGTGATTGTTACACCAACTATTGGGTAAACATTCTTCCTTAACTATTCGTCTCTCTTCATTGTTTGGTAGGAGACTTTATCTTTATTAATAACATCATATTCTTCCCTACCTGTTTGTCTTTCTTTTTGTTTGGTACGAGACTTCTACCGCAACCAAACATTTGTGCTCTACCTGCCTATGTCTCTTGTTTGGTAGGAAATTCGTAACATATAATTTTATACACCATATCTAGTTTTTTAAACTCCAGTCAAAGAGACAGAAATAGTAAAAGCTTTCACAAAGGGATGTAAGAGTCAAAATTAGAGAGTAAAAATTCGCAATCAAATGTCAAATCCAGTTAATGTCAAGTCAAATGTCAAGCAAACCTTAAGAGCACCACGTGCATTTTCCATTATTATATTGGATTGAGTCATCATGAGGTCACGGAGTATCTTGCGTCAGACTGTCAGTTGTGCTACAGTTTGGACGGAGACAAATCGGATTGTATCAGTTATTGGTTTGGCCTTGGGTTGGGACAAGCCTATTAGCCGGATTGTATCGATTATTTGTCTCTTCTTGGGCAGGCCGTATTTGGTTCACCAAATTGTTTTATGGATTCCGTCTGGGTCGAGTCAGCTTTTTTAAGCTCTATCTGAGTGTCTAACGATAGATACGAATTACTGATGTAAGAAAGTTAGAAAAATATGACATTTGACGGTCCAGAACATCTACAACATAATGAAACACACTAGTTGCAGACTTGCAGTAACTCAAAAACTTTTGCAAATGTTATGCCAGTGTGACTGCAACCCGGATCCAGGACGATGCTCTAGAGACCGGTGAGCTCGATTACATTAATGGAGGTACGCATCAGCAATGCACTCAATTCGCTCAAAATTGCTATCATAACCTAGTTTTGGTAACTTTTTATACTTCTTATTTCCAGCGGCACTTGTAAGGTACATAGTATCAGGAAATTTCCTGGGTTTGCCTGCTGTGACTCTACCAGTAAGTGTCTAACTTTCCTTTCTTTGTTATAAATGATTTAATTGTTCTATAACCTGATTTTGAAATACGGGAGTAATAAGTAATAATAACTTTTGGTGTAGATTGGATATGACAAAGACGGGTTGCCCATTGGGTTACAGTTTATAGGAAGGCCATGGTCTGAGGCCACATTATTATATATATCTTCTGCAGTTCAGGTATATCCATGATCTTTCTGGTTCAAGGGGTAATAGAGACATCGAGTACGCGTGTTTGGATATAAATTCCCTCTAAATCTTTCTGGTTTTGTGTCTCTCATATTCTCTCAAGCTCTCCATCCAAAACAACTCATAAATCACATTTCTTCGATGCAGCCAATACTGACAAAAACTCGTATAAGGCTTTATTTAATAACGAGTCAATGACTTGATTGTACGCAACATAGTAACTCAAAACTAACTAGTTGAGTGTAAACGTCTAACTGGATTGCATTGTTTCAGGCTCTGTATATTTCAGATT
Source organism: Silene uniflora (assembly GCA_018983105.1). NCBI lineage: Eukaryota > Viridiplantae > Streptophyta > Magnoliopsida > Caryophyllales > Caryophyllaceae > Silene > Silene uniflora. The sequence continues at coordinate 22,964 of JAGPOY010000629.1, read as the reverse complement.
ACAAGAAGCCCGATGTTTATTACGATCTGCTTCATACGCCCTGAGTCGCATTCGTCTTCTTCGTTATATACTTGAATAAAAGGATATAGACAATATTTGGTCCCGGGGATCTGATTTAATAATTCTTCTGTACTGAAGTGTTGCTCCAAGTTTTGTTTTGGCATTTACTCATTCGAGCATCTTTCACTGTTTGGAGTAAAAATGTACAGAGTAATACACCTTGTTTATTTATCGTCATTCGTCAATACTGCCACTTACCTATACAACTTCGAAACTAAGTCAACGGTAAAAAATGTACAAAGTAGTTCGTAACTGTTACTCATATTTTATTTATAACTCGTAAAAAAATGAAAATTCAAACAAAATCTTGTAGTAAACAGTGTTTTGTTTGCAAATTTGAAAAAAAAAAAAATTAGGCTTAGGCAGCGTATTCTACAATATTCAAATCTGAAAATTTGCCAGCAGTAGCAGACTTCTTAACCATCAGGTAGGAGTAATTTCCTTAAACTACTGCAAATTTCCAACAAGGGGTGGTGGCGCAGTTGGCTAGCGCGTAGGTCTCATAGCTTCTGAGTAATCCTGAGGTCGAGAGTTCGAGCCTCTCTCACCCCATTCTTTTTTTTAATAAAAGAATCATTGATGAATATGGAAGATATACAATTTTTTCCTCAGAGGTAAACACAACATAAAAAGCTTTTTTCATGTCAAAGCTCATGACTTATGGGTCTAACTATGCTCTTCTTTGTCGCTCGCATCCTTGGAGAATGGTAGATCATCTCTCCATGATGACCGATAAACCATTTTGTATATTAGTTTCTGTTTATAATGGATCAGTGCAAAATGAGTTTGATGAGACTGTCGTACATGTGAGACTAATTCAATAACTGTAATAACTAAATGAGGAATGCACAAGAATTTGTGTTTGTATCACATTCGGTTGACTCTCATACAAGACTCAGTAAATCAGATTTCAGTGCGATTATGCTGCTAGACTGCAAAGTGGTAGGAGGTTGAGGTTCCCTATCATTTCCAAGAAGTTGTGTCTCCTTATCATATAAGTTCAGCTGACTATCAGAGTCGGGAAAGAGATCTTCGATGGACCAGAGGGATTTTAGTTGGTCCGCAAGCGAGGCAATCGTCTTCTGGCATTGTGATAGTTTACTGGCGGCTACTGCTAGCTCCTTTTCCTGCCATACAACATATGACACTTAAGAACAGTGATGTTTATTACTGTCAAAGGGTTAGAAGGGTTGCTTTTAAAGCTGTTTAGCAGAACATTTTATGTGAGCAGCATCGGAAATACAATGAATAAAGCAAAATGGTTCTTTAATTATTCTCTATACTTCAGTATAGGTGGGAGTGTGGGACTTAGATTTTCAGAGCCAATGAGACATAGGTTGAGACTCGGTGGAGGGTAGGATACTTGGATATACACAGTGTTAACCCTGTGTCGGAAACAGATAGCGTTTTCACATGACCCATGATAAGACAGTCTCATGCAAGAAGAAATGTTTTCAAAAGAGGAAGAAATCTGAATTATATCAAAAAAAGAAAAAAAAAAAAATTGATTTGAAATTGCATAACATGTCTAATTGTCTACTAGATGTAAGTGCAGCTTTGACAACAAAGGCTATAAACTCGAGAAATTCCAATCAGGAAATCAAGCAAACTGACCTGTTGTCTATTAAACTCCTCCTTTGAGAGAGGAGGAGGAACAAACTGAGTGTCAACCTCCGATTTCATTCTTGAAAGTTCGTCACGTAACTCCTTACACTTGGCCGCGAATGCCACAGACAATATTCTCTCCTGCTGCAACTCATTCTCCAATGAACTAACTTTAACAAGCAGAGATTTGGCCTCTCCTTGCGCAGCTTCAAGTTGCACCCCTACTTCTTCTTTATTTGCATTTGTCATCTTAAGCTCTCGTGTAATCGCCTCCTTCAAATCGTTAACTGAAGTTAACTGACTCTGCCACCTATCAGCTTCACCCTTTGCTCTAGAAACCTCGATTTTCATTCTGAATAATTCATATTCCAAAACTCGACACTTTTCTGACGCCTTTAAATATATCGCTCTCTCCTTTTCAGCCTTGCACTCCAAAAGAGTTACTTTAGACATCAGAATTTTACTCTCATCCTCAATAGCTTTATTGCGGGCTTCGGCCTCTTCCCGTCTTACATTAGCATCATCAAGCTCTAGATCAATTGCCTGTCTCAATTCCCTAGCCAAGTCCAGCTCAGCTTGCGAAATACCCAATTTTTTATTTGCATCCTTTAATTGTACTCGTGACAGTTTAAGCTGGTTTTGACACTGACTAAACTGGGCTTGCAGCTGTCTGAAACTACTTTCTGAGAGTTCAAGTTGATCCTGACACTGAGTTACGATCAAACCTAATTCAACTTTTTCGGCTTTAACCATTTCTATCTTCTCCTTAAGTTCAGCAGTCCGGTTTATCATGGTTTCAAGTTCATCTTTTACCAAGGTTCTGTCATTGCCACTCTCATTACATCTCTCAACTGAGGTTCTATTTTCTCTCACGGGTAATGCGACTAGCTTCTCCATTTCAAGGAAATCATCCATGAACCGGATACTGGATGGGGATGCCATATCGGTTTTCAAGGAAGTTGGATCAACCTTAAATGGGTCAAGTTCGAGAGACTTGTGATCATTAAGTGAAGTTTCTTTGCAGGCCATAGCCTTCAACCTACGGCACTCAGCTTCAAGGCTAGCCACCCTCTTTACACTCTCTAAATGATGTTTGCTGGCAGTTTCTGCTCTTTTTGCGTTCAAGTCCCTTTCGAGGGTCCTCACTTCTAACGCTTCTAGTTGCAAACGGAGCTCAAGCTGCAAAGATGTATTCTCCTTTTCAAAAGATGCCAGCTTGAGACGAAGATCGGCCTCCAAAGAGAGAGCCGCTTCAGCTTTGGCATATTCAAGCTCGGCAGAACTTTTGGACCCTGTATCATCTGATTTCTTACCAACGGCTTCTTGAACTCTCTGAGCTTGCTCTCCTCTCACTTGTGTCAGCTGCCTCGAGCACTCCTTGAGGGCTTCATCAAGATGGACAATTTTATCCTCCAGTATCGAGTTCTTAGTCATTGCATTATCAAGCTGTTGCTTTAAAGCATCAATCTCATTTTCAGCCCTTTCCCATCCTATATTCAGATTCGAGAAAGATTGGATTTAGATGAAATGAATAAATTTTGCTCTAGATGCAGCAAATATATGCCTTCAAACCTCTCATATTAGAGAATCTTGTATGAGAGGGTCGCATATGTATTCCTCATTTGATTAAGGTTAATGAGTCGTCCCACATGCAAGACCATCTCGTATTTGTTTTTTGCACGATAAGGCGTTAAACTCAAAACTAGCACATAGTAACAAAATAGCAAATGGCAGTCTATATAGGTAAGACATCCTTCCAATAATTTTCAAGAATATTCTGGTCGCGAATCAACCCATAACCTCAGGGATTAACAATCAGAACATGACAGACATAGGATGATACTTCGGGTATGAAAATTTTGAGAGCTCCAAGAATTATGAGAAAACAAAGAACATAAAAATACCAGTGACTTCATTTTAAAAAAAAAAAGAAGTTACCAATGACAGCTTCCTCTGCTACTTTAGCATGCTGCTTTACCAATTCTTCCTTTTCACTAATGCTACCAAATGCAGCAGACAGTTTCTCACACAGAATTTTCACGCTGTCATTTGTATCTTCAGCATGTTTTAAGGTGACTGCCGGAAATTGTGCATTTTGGATTGAGTACACCTGGAGTAATGTGGCAAAATCATCAAAACCATGTATCAAATTGGAAGAGAAATGGAACGATAAGATAACAGAAGCAAGATTGCATCACGATTTCACGTCAGTAAGACGGCATCTGAGCATGTCCTAATAATGTCAAAAGTCACTCAGGGAGTCAGGGATGGTACACTGATACTAATGACCAGGGTCTGAAACCCATCACTCCGTCATCATCAAAATTGCCCTTATGACTTCCTTTATACACGAAAATATTCCCAGAAGTCTAACAAGTCATCCAAATTCATTTGACTTATAGTGAAATTTGGGTACCTAGGAAGAAATAAGACCCATTTGTGAAGTGTGCCTACAGAAACATATGAGCAAATTGCTTATTTGGTTTGACAAATAAAAATAGTAACAAGAATTTTACTAATAAGAGTAAAACAGAAGACTGAAAAGTGATGAAATGGCAACCTGTTGCTCATCTGAGAATCTCTCAGAAGGTGATGACAGTGATCCTGAGCCTGAGCCCAAGCTCTCCGTATCACCGGAACTCTTATCCGACAACTTTCTCCTCCATAACCAACTCCGGCGATCCATCAAATCATCCAATTAATCAATAACCCATTTCAATTGTGCCATATTTATTTAGTAGGCAGGTTTAAGGATCCTGTATTAGTTTGTAAATTATCTGAATGACAGCATATATTACTTGTTTGATGTTAGAGGAATATAGTGATTTGAGATTGGTGATGACTTGGAAGTAGAATATTTGAAGCAGAATTCTATGATGGGTAGTGGGTACCCACCATTACCAATGTCTGCTCTTTTGACCATGAAACAGTTGAATGATGAGGTACACAAATATTGATGACCCACACAATTATCTACTCAAAGATCTCATTTTTGTACTCCATAGAATTTGGTGTAGATGGAGAGGAAACTGCGGTCGCTATCTTTTTAATAGGTGCACACACTGGGTAAACTACGAGCAAGCATATGTAATAGCATATGTAATAACTTTGGTAAAAATCATCAAATTAATGAAAAATGAAAAGAGGGTACATCATTAATCATCATAAACAGTAAATAAACACTAGGAATATGAAATGTGAGTGTGTGAATCAAAAGAGGCTTGAGTTTGTTTGTACTAACGGAACAATGTGTTGCTTGATTTCCTCATGTGGGGAATCTCCCAATATGATGAATGACTGAAAGATAGAAAGAATAGCATGTGAGTATGAGCTGCAGCCTGCAGCCTGCAGCCTGACACCTAACTGAGCAACAAGTTTTGGCTGACTTTTAAGACAAGATAGCAAAACTAGTGTGCGAATGCTTTTATTCGGAGTACCGTATAGTGGGCCTGTCAAAATCTGACCCCGACTCGTAAATAACCCGGTTATTTCAAACCTGAACCTGTTTTGATCTGTAAACAGCGGGTCAAAACCCGACATGTAGCGGGTTGACCGTTGAGTCAAGACAATATATCTTCTCCAAAATACACAATGTCAAATACTCCCTCCATTCAACAATTATCACCCCATTTCTCCATTATATGTGAGAGGTATTATATTAAAATGTGGTGATAATTGTTGAATGGAGGGAGTAGGTTTTGACTTATAGAATTTTAAGGACAAATATGTACATATGTCACGTCATCACCTTAAACCACACGTCACGTCATCAACTCAGTGTGTGCCAAGCCATCACTCTCAACGTATTATGTTCAACTGCATTCCACATCAACAATACCACGTCATAACCTCGGACCGCGTGCTATCCAAGTCAACATTGTCATTTCATGAGCTAAAAACCGTGCCACGTCAACATTGCCACCTAGTGACCTCGAACCATATGTCAGGCATCACTACCACCTTATCACCTTGAACCGCATGTCACATCATCACTGCCGAACCCAATTGCAAAAACTATCCAAACAATGAAGCAAAAGAAAAGAAATTATCTTTCGATTTAACAAACAAAAAACTCAACAAATCCAAGAAAACCCCAATCCAAATTAAAGAAAACGCAGTTGTAGAAGTCGAAATTCATGAAGCAAACAGTGAAGATGAATAAGAAATTGAATTACCACCGGAAGATTGTGATATTTTCACTCGAAAATGGGTATTTGATAATATGAGTCACCTATTATATAAAGGAGATGAATGTGAATTTTCTAACTGCGGATCATGGGTATTCGATTCATGTATCAAATGTGGAAATAGTAGCGTAGAATTGGTGTGGGTCCTGGATGGAGGATCGTGTTTGGTGTTTTGATGGTGAAGGGTGTATAATTGTCAGATTTTTTAAAAATAATCGATTTGTATATTTTTACAAACGTTTAAGGGGTGGATTGCTCCTGCAAAATGTTTGACGGCAAATTACACTTACGACCAAATATTTGGGGACAATTTGCTACTTGTCCGTTCCTTTCGTACCATTACAAAAGAAACAAAATGTAGCTCCTCAACAAAACGTAACATTTGAACTCTTATTAATCATTTGGGTGGGAAACATCGATATAAAACCAAACAACTTAAAAACAACACTTGTAACTTAAATTTAAATCAAAAACAATAAAAATTCGTCAACGAAGAAGACGAAGCAACAGCAGCAGCAGAAAACCCAAAAACCTAATTTCAATTACTCGAATTTAATCAAATATCCCATATATTCTCAACTTTCCCCTATTTATTTTATTTAAAAAGGAATTCTTAGTAAACGATGAGTTCACAGACGGCGCCGCCTCCGCCACCGCGCCGGATGAGCACGACACAGAAAAGGTTACCGGCGGCTAAGAAATTCCCTCCGCCACCGCCGTCGGAAAATGGCTCCGCCGTCAACAGCAACTCTTCCAGACCTACCTCTCCTCCGTAATTTCTCTACTTAATTTTTTCATATGTTCTTCAATTATTGTTATTTTTGTAATTTTGACAAACGATGAAATGTTAGGTCGACGGTGGTAGCGGAGAGGACGGTGAAGAAGTTAAGGCTGACCAAGGCGTTGACTATACCCGAGGGTACTACTGTTTCCGATGCTTGTCGTCGAATGGCGGCTCGTCGTGTTGATGCTGTTTTATTGACTGATTCTAATGCCTTGTTGTCTGGCATTCTTACTGATAAGGTTTTTTATTCTCATTTGATGATGCTCATGTCTTTTCGAGTTTGTTGTTGTCGTTGTGGTTGACTTGATGATGATGATGATGATGATGATGTTGTTGTTCTGGTGGCGGTTTTAGGATATTGCTACTAGAGTTATAGCCGAGGAGCTGAGGCCCGACCAGACTGTTGTGTCGAAAATTATGACTAGGAATCCGATTTTTGTTACTTCTGATACTTTGGGAATTGAGGCTCTTCAGAAAATGGTGCAAGGTGAGCTAGCTTATGGAGTTTTAATTGCTTTTGTTCTTGTGTTATTCATCTTACGAGATTTATATTCGTGGATTTTGCGCGTGTGACATTGTGTTGAGTTCAAAGTTGTGATAGATAGTGACTTCAAAAGATGGCTAGTTTATGATGATGTAGTTTATGTTACTAGATATGATAAGTAATGTTCGGTAGTGGCGTAGTGTATCTACTTGACTTTGAGCTGCTTTGTTTTAGATGAAGTGAACAAGTAATTGAACAATGAACATTGCGTTACTAGATATTCTAATTGGATGCTTTCACTGATCTCAAGCCACAATGACTTACTCCGATTACAAGAATGAGCAACAGAAATTGTTTGCATAGGTTAAATGAGTATTGATTTAGGATAAAGCATGTCGTTTTTCTACCATTTGGACTACATTTTCAACCATGACTCAGTCTTCAAGATTTTAATTTGGCGAGTAGATATACTAATTGGATGCTTTTTCCTTAGGAGGCTGTTTTGAGTTAAAACAAAGGGAACTTATTATTCTCTATTTTTAGTTGTCATATGTCAGTAACTGACATCGGATGTTCGGAATTGTCTGATTTTCTTTTACATTCTGTCCATAGGAAAATTCAGGCATCTTCCTGTTGTCGAAAATGGCGAAGTGATTGCCTTGTTGGACATCACGAAGTGTTTATATGATGCCATATCAAGAATGGAGAAAGCAGCTGAGCAGGGAAGTGCAATTGCTGCCGCAGTTGAGGGAGTTGAGCGCCAGATGGGAAACAATTTTAATGGTTAGTTGTTATCCTCCATCCTCTCTTCCCTCGGTGAGCTGAAAACAATTCTTTATGAGTAAAACTTGTAGGGCTATTGCTATGTTAGTATGTTATCATCGTTTTCTTTGAATCGGGTTTGTTTGACATTCATATGTTGAGGAGCTACTTATTTAATGGTTTCTCATTTCCCCCTTCTTACAGCACCAACTGCGTTCATTGAAACATTAAGGGAGAGAATGTTCAAGCCTTCATTGTCGACTATAATCACTGAAAATATCAAGTATGCATATATTGAAAATGGTCCTTTCATATCAACCGCATTGTTTGTGAATTATTATTTTTTTAGTGGGTAATAGAAGTGGCTATTTTTTTTATGATGCCTGTATTTCAGGGCAGCAACTGTCTCGCCATCAGATCCTGTTCATGTTGCTGCGAAAAGGATGCGGGATGCCCGCGTCAATTCAGTAATTATAACAAGTAGTAGCAAAGTTCTTGGGATCCTAACGTATTGCCCTTCGCCTGAGTTTTTTTTTGTTATATTCTGATACTTTCTGGTGTTAAAGGTCATTTGTTTATTTTGCAGTTCAAGGGATATTCTAATGCGGGTTGTAGCATCGAACCTGTCACCTGAACTAACTTTCGTGGAAAAGGTCTGAAAAAAAACTTATTGGAACTGTCTATTAAAATCTGCTAACAAGGAAGCAATTATGCTTAGTCCTGTGGGGCTTGGTGTCTGACTTTGCATGTGCTTATCTAAGGTGATGACTCCCAATCCTGAATGTGCGACCGTAGATACAACAATTCTTGAAGCACTACATATAATGCATGATGGAAAATTTCTTCATCTTCCTGTTTTGGATAGAGGTAAGAAGCTGATAACTAACCTTATTAAGTGTCAACAGTCTCATCAGCCTATTGATAGTTCTCCTGATTGTTGCTACTGTCCAGATGGATCAATTGTTGCTTGTGTTGATGTCCTACAGTTGACTCATGCTGCCATTTCCATGGTATGTGGTTTAATTGTCTATTTTGTAGACATCACACTTGTTTCATTGTGGTGGCAATTTGTTCCCTCATTTTTGTGCCTTCTAGATTATCCAATCTCTGCTTTTGTGCCAGTTTATACTTCATCTGTGTCTGTCATCTTATTTTCAATTTTTCTGTGATGAGCCAGATGGCAAAAGAAATCAGATAATAGAAATGGACATTCATTTATGCTGAGTATGATTTTTCCCCAAATGGTAAATTATAAGCTTTGCTAAAAGCAATCTTTCGTCAGATAAACTCTATTTCAGTTTTCACGGCGACTTAGGATATGAGTTTAATATTCTGCGTGTATTCGTTAAAAGTTCCAGCACAACTTGAAATTTAAAAATATTTTTGTTCAACTGTTTTTTTTCTCTCTTGATCTATAATAGGAGACTAGGAGTATTAGTTTTAAAGAGTGATACAGACCGTTTAGTACAACAGAATACTAATCTTCCATTCATGACAAACTTAAGAGCTGATTGATTAGGAGAAGGTTCAGCGTATGTGCTTAATTGTTATTATCGAACACGCATTGAGATTCCCTTAAGAAAATGGAAGCTTTGAGATTTCTCTGGAAAAATAAAACTAAACAAGCTTCGAGATTTATCTAATTATCTGTTTGTAATTAGATTATGGTAAAGTATACTCTAGTACTATTAACCATTGATGTTGCCAATGCAAGTCAGATGTTTGCATGTGTGGACTTTGGGTTCATGCATGGATTTTAAATATCCATTCTAGACGTGGAGGAACTAGTTCTTTCTCAGTATGCTGCCTTACTAAGGCAATATGTATATTCCCTGTTTTATTTAAGTAGGGGTCATTGCTTTTACTTCTGCTTTATTTCGGCCGTTTTAGAACTCGAAGCTGCTCTTTGATGTGGCTGTTTCGTGGTTACTTTTTGTTCTCTGAAAGCCTTTGCTATCTAGACTAGATCTCACTTCATATGTTTTTTTGGGCGTGTTGGAAGGTTGAGAGTGGCTCTGGAGCTATGAATGAGATGGCAACTACTATGATGCAGAGATTTTGGGATTCAGCCCTTGCCTTAGAACCACCAGATGATTCTGATTCTCATAGGTTAGCATTCATCTTGTTTGAACCTTGAACTCTGGTCTACTATTTTAGCAGTTGGTCTCTCTTAAGACGGGCACGTCTGTCTTAAGATTAAATGGGTCAAATAGCACCCCACTTGGATAGATGGGACAAGCCTTTGCTAGTTTATAGGCATTATGTTTTTGTCCCATCTATCATATTTGACCCGTTCTATGTTTAACCGGATAGCCTTAAACAAGAATTTGTGCTACTTTATATATTAATTTATCAGTTCACTGTTTACAGCGAAATGTCAGCTGCGTTAATGAACTCTGAAGCAACGGATTTAGGAAGATATCCATCACTTGGTCTTGGAAGTTCTATTTCATTTAAATTTGAGGATCCCAAGGGTCGTGTTCACCGGTTTAATTCTGGTAAGTATCATGTACTGTTCAACTGCAAAGAACTTTACCAAAGGTGAATAATTGAGGAAAGTGTATTTTTGAGGGAAGGCAAATTTTTATATCTAAAGGAGCTAGTATAAAATTTGGCACAGTTGCTTCAATTCAAAACTCTCTGATTCCTTGTGCTGGTGTATAGTATTTATTTTTAGGATTGGGGCTAAGTTGATATTCATGATGCTTATTTTTTTCTGTAAATATTTCTTCAGCAACCGAGAATTTGGATGAGCTCATAACCACCATTGTACAAAGAATAGGTTCAAGTGAAGATGCCAGCCGTCCACAACTGCTGGTGAGTGTAACTGATCTACCCTTTTTTTTTTTTTTTGTGTACTTTTTAGACCCTTGTTTTTTTTTTTAATTATTATATAGATGTTTGAAGTAGTGATTATCTTTCCTTGGTGTGTAGTATGAAGACGATGAAAGTGATAAAGTGTTGCTCACATGTGATGCTGATCTCATTGGTGCTGTGCTTCATGCTAAATCAGCGGGACAAAAGGTAACTTTTGCTCAGTATGCAGCTAGAGTTTCTTCCTAAACTTTGTGCTTCTATTTGCATGAAGTCATGAACTGTTCTACGCCCAATGAAGTCAAGTCGTTGAACACCTTAGTTACGTTTGCCCATCTTTCTCCACAGCAGTGCCTTAATGTGGATTTCTTTCACTTAATGGTTGCAGACTTGCCGTTCATTTTCGTTTCTGTAAGACATAAGCTTACTATGCACGACCACCTGCCATTAGATTTAGACAATAGTTTGGTTATCGCAGCCTTCGCAGGTCCTTATCTACTTGATAGCTAGGAATAATGACGAACAGACGAGAACACAAGGATCACTTCGGTTCATGAAGTATTGAAGTGTGTGTCAAACACACCAACCCTCACCTTCATAGCAGAACTTATTAGTCCAATTGGGACTTTAGAGTTAATTTCTGTCAACAAGGGTCTATACACGTTAACTTTTAACACGTGATTGCTCGTTTCTTTCACCACCTTAAAAGCAAGCTATCCTAAATTTTTCCTTTATCTTTTTGGTGTTTCCAGAGTTTTTACATAGTTGATGATTTTATGTTATGTTGTCTAGGTTTTGAGGTTGTTTTTGGACTTCCCTGATTCCAAAAAGAAAACAACTTCCGAGAATTATCTTACTGCTACAACTACTACGGAGAGATCGGGGTGGACGCCTCGGCATTCAGGGGTTTTGGCAGGCGCAGCTTCGGTGACCGGCATTGCCATACTTGTTTATTTACGACGTACCAAAAGTTAACGACTCATCCCTTGCACATTTATCTTTTGTTCAAAGGCTCTGCTCACGTACCAAAAGTTAACGACTCATCCCTTGCACATTTATCCTTTGTTCAAAGGCTCTGCTCGAGCTTGTGTGACAATGGCAGGGCTGTAGCTACAACTCATGCCAATTTTATCGATGATTAAAGCGACATCATATTTAAGTTGATGAGACGGTCTTACAGACATAAAATTTTGATTTTCTGTTGAGTCCAATGATGTATTAAATCTCCTCGTGGGTTCTCCCATATACTCGATACTAGTCAGACTAATCTAACATCAAGATACGTCATCAAAATAGAATTGTTGTTCCATTTGCTATTCATTTGGTTTCAAATGTTATTATACGTTCGACACTATTATCACTAGAATTGCCATTATTCCAAGACACCAAAAGAAATTACACAAATTCTTATTTAAGAGGGGTATTATTCGACTTAAATTTAAAACGGATTAAATACATATTAAATCATATGATAAGCTCTCTAACAAATGTCAAAAGTTTTGTCTTTATTACCTGTATTAATATTTGACCTCCTTTTAGAAAAAAGAAAGTGCTAAGAGAAGGTTAAATCCTCTCTATTGTACATACTTCTAAGGAGAGGATTCAAATGTTGGTTCCAGATTTAGAGGTGCATTTGAAGGAAAAATAAAAAATTAGTATTCCGTTCCATATGATCGGAAATGGTTCTTGTTTTCCTTTAAGGGTAAAGGTTAATTCTAGATGGATCAGGAATGGTTTAAGGCCCGTGTGGGATATTATTGAACAACTCCGTTAAGGTGGTTTGAAAGTTAGTGATTTCAGTACACGTATATAATAATACACACCTCTCTATCCAAAATGATGAATTATCTCGGCCTTATAAAATACCAAATTAGACCTCCAACAGAAATTGACAATCATACAAGTCAAAAATCTTTCGAGGTGGAAATTTCGAGTATTATCAAAGATGTTAATTTAGATCTCAAATTTTTCGATGAACTACTAATTAAACATTGCTTCCGTGAAGCTAATAAAATTGCGGACTTTATGGTCTCGGTTGGACATTTTTGTCCAATTCTTTCGAGGTGGTTTGAACGTCGGTGGGTTCAATTCACCTCTATCATCCGAAAGAATGAAATAGGTTGATCTTTTCTCATTGGATCCAATCTAATTTTCCTTACATTATCAAAAAAAAAAAAAAAAAAAAAAAAAAAANAACTCTAAAAATCCAACCGTAATCACAATTCACAAGGCCACAACCACATTGTATGTTTTGGTAGTAGATAGCAAGCATAGGATAAGATGATGTTGCTATCAAGCAGCAAGAGCTTCATATGCAGCACTATTTCTCCTTGGACCAACCAATCCAAAAAAAGCAGAAAATTCACAAAAATAAAGGCAGATTATTCAGATTATCCAAAGCTCAAGAAGATTATAGCTCAATCTGCCATTGCTATTCTTGGATTAGGTTTTGTTGATGCTGGGTATGCCCTCTACTCATTTTGTTCCTTTTTTTTTATTCATTACTGTCACAATCATTTGTTTACATTTGATTAAAATATACTTGGCATTGTTGTATTATCCCGTTTCATTAGAAATCATTTAGGGAATAAAGCTTTGTTATCGAGATTTCACACTCGCGTATAAATAATATAGTACATTTTTGCAATATTGATTTGGCTAGGTATAGTGGAGATTGGTCAAGGATTGGAGTGATCTCAAATGAAACCGAGGATGTGCTCAAGATTGCTGCTTTTCTAGTTGTTCCTTTCTGTTTGTTTCTTATATTTTCGCTCTCTAAGATCCCATTTAAGGGCCGAGATTAAGTACATGATCAACTAATATTGTGTGAAACGGTTTCCATAACAATGAAATCATGACTTATAATCAATCGTTTTACACTTTTAAGGTATTGCACAAGAGTTAATTTGTCGCAAAATTGCTAAACCCCCTGAACACATAAACGGTCTACAATATATTTTCGAAATTACTTGGCAAAAAAAAAAACAATATATTTTCGAAATTTATTCGCATATGTAGCAACGGTCTACAAGTGTAACACCGCGCTCATTAGTTAAAAGCGGGTAAAGTAGCTGATGGATAAATAACAACGTTAATTAACTAATACATAAATCTAAACATTATTAATTAATATTAATAATTCAAAAGATATCATCCTTTTGTACTTTCATAACCATGTCAAGTACAGAATCGGCTGACAATGGCACTTGAGGCAAGTTTTCTCGTCCGATATCCTGACCAGCCCAATAAGTAGTAAACTCGTCGAAACCTTGACAATGAGCAGCTGTATTTCCGTCCCTCATACCAAAACCAAGGTTTTGAGGTACAAAACACATCGAGGATCGATTAATCTCATCGACCCGACAAATAACATCATTCCTTAACCCTTCCAAAGCAACCTTAAATTGTTCAAGTTCAATTAACTTTAATTCATCAATATTGATGTTATCCCACCAAAACAAATTACCATTATTATCATAATTAACATTATTATTAATATTTGTTGATGAACTAGCCTTCTTTTCGGCCTCAATCTGGCCTATGACATCCTTAAATTGCTTAGAAAGCTTACCAAAATAATCATTATTAATGTTAAAATGACCATTATTATTACCATCATCATTATCGCCAAAATGTTGGTTAAATTTATTATTATTATTATTATTATTATTAGCAGAATTGTTAATATAACGTTGAACAACGGCCTCGGCACTAGGATGACCGAAACCAAAAAGCTTGCCTGCACCAGAGAAAGTGATTATAGCAACATTAGCACCACATAAGGAACATAGTTCACTCCCCTTCTTGAATAACCCGCCTCGTCGCTTCGAGAACGTAACTTGCTTCCTTGTCTTGTTTGTTATAGGCTCTATTGGGATCTTCCTCTTCCCTTTGTTGGGTGTTTTTGATACTTGTACCATTTGATTATTATGATAATAGATTTTGAAAGATTAATTTGAAGTGGGATAATTAATTCAAGTGTTAAATGAATGAGAAATAGGGTTTAATGAACATGTAATTATATAGGTAGGTTATATAGTATGGAGTATATTTTCCTTCCATAATTGTATGTAATAATATCTCAACGGGAATATAATCTTCAGACAAATTATTTGAGAATGTTAGAAAGTTTCATTTTTTTTTTTGAATTGATGCAATGACATGCTTCATTTTCACACGTTGAAATGGTGTTAATCAAGGTAATAAAATTTGACTAGCTGGAGCGTATAAATTAGTCAATTAATCAATATGTATATGTGGATTTGAATTACATCTATTTTGGGTAGATATCAATTATCAACATTAAAAATTAAAAACAAACAAATATGTACCAAAAAAAAAAAAAATTTAAAACAAATGGGTGGATACTTTGTGTAGTTTGAACTTATCCTTCTTGTGACATCATTTCTACCTTAAACAAACTTATATGA